>CM035427.1:26231667-26421667 GCA_020310875.1 Ceratopteris richardii | reverse complement strand
CTTCAAGTTTCCCATGATTGCAAATGCTCATATCTATATTCTATGTCTGAAGATGCAGCGAATTCTTGCCTTTTTCCCAAAATTATTCCTAGGTAGAAAATGTTATTATTAACACATTTTGTGCTAGACCTTAAAGAGGGTTATAGCATGTGATGTACCTATTCATTAGTAAATTTTAGTTAAGAGTCTCTCACCCAAAGGCTTGTTCATAATTGTAATTCGTTGGCTTTTATTAAAGCTTCTCTTTGAAATAAATCTTTTTTATTTTTGTTATCCCTCTAAATCACTCCCTCTTAAGGCTAGTTCTATGATCCTAAAACTCATGCACATGTTATTCTCTATTGTTCTCTCCTTTGACCCAACTTCCCTAATTTTAGGGACAAGATTGGATCATAGCTAAATTTTAGAGGGATGCTCATGAAAAAGAAGGGGACTTGGAAATGGAAAAAAAAGTGAGGGGGGGCTCAAAAATCTGAGGGCAAAAAACACTCTAACCTTAGAAATTCTACACTCATGACATCATATAATCATGTAACCATTTATGTGTGAGTCATGGATTCACTAGTGGGGCTCTTGAATATTGTGTACATACTATATGGTAATAGTCTAAACTATATAGTATATGTTATATGGTTCTTTTGCTATATAGAATCATTTGTCACTTTCTATATTTGCACTTGCAAGTTGCAAAGGCTAAGAGCCAAGGCTAAAGTTGAATCAGGTTAAAGACTCAAGAGAATATCAAGGGCAGCTTGTGGTAGAATTTTGGAATAGAAACATGTATTATGTAACTTTCATTAACTTCTTGCCTTTGATTGAATAATCATCAACAAGTGAAACTCTACTCTATGCTTCAATTGTGAATTAATGCAAAAGAATGAAAACTATAGCAAACATATATTGAAATCAAGTGACTTAGAGAGTAATTAGCTTCAAAAATAGCTATTTTCATCCTTTATCCCATGAGAAGAGCTATTTTTTTCATCCTTGAGTCTTCATTTGCAAAGCTTAGTGATCTAACTCCATGTGCTTGTGGAAGAGCCATCCTCCATAATCTTGGCAATTCTTCAAAAGATGATTGTTGAGAACAGACGTAACTTGCTAAATATCCTTTATTTCCAGTGATCTTTATAGATTTAACAAGCTTGTAAAAAGAGGTTTCTAACAAGCTAAAAATCATGGAAAACACACACCCAAGTAAAGAAAAATGTGCATCCGAATTTGACAAGGTGGTACATCATCAACTAGAAATAAGGTTTGGAGTGCCTACTTTGGATACTCCCCAAAGTAGATTCTCAAATTGGAAGGTATATACCTATATATTATACTCCAAAGAACACATATGAGTAAAAACAGCAAATTCAAACATCATATACTACTTTTAAAGCATGAACAAAAATGATATCTCGCAAAATTTGCACGTTTTGCTCCTTTGAACATTTTTCCATCTTGGAGGCTATTCTTCTTTGACACGAATACTAAAGGTGATACCCATTCTATGTGCTTGATTTCATGAATGAAACTCGTAATCAATAGTTTCTGAATTTTCTATTTAATCTTAGAAAACTATATATATCATTACAGGTATATGATCCTTTTTTGATGATTATGCATCAGGCGCCATAGCAAATAAACATCTTCTTGAGTGCTTTTTTCCGAGTTTTCTTACCCAATAATTTTTATAATGATCGGAGCAAATGGGATGGTAGGTTGTTCTATATTATCTCCATGTGCTTGTCCATATTCTACTAGAACCACATGTAGGGGAGTAGATGGCTAATTCACCCAACAAAGGTTTTGATGGTATGTGGGATATTCATTGTTAATTTATGTTGATATTGCATGGGATGTCTAGATGGGTAGGCATATCATGATGGATATTGATATTTTTGTGGGTAAGGCCTTGGGGCTTGATAATTTCCCATATCTAGATATTTTGATACTCTCCATGCATGGTAGGGCATTGCTTGATTGGTTTCTACTATAGAAACACTTGATAGTTGAGTGGTTCATCGTCTATCTCACAACATTGCAATCATGGATGTGCAAGAGGAGGTGATTACACACATAGAATGGATGATCTCCTTTGCATTGTATCTATTGGGGGTATTCGAGAGGTATGTTGGTTAAGTTTTTAAGTACAATATCTACCACTTCATCAATTGAAGAGGCACATGACTGTACAATTAGAGTTGATTCAATTGATAGCGCAAAGACTTGAATAGAGTTACCCAAGTCTAATCACTTTTATATGCAATTATCCAAGGTGGTAGGTCACAATAGATATTTGTAGTTCTCAACTGAGCACTATGCAAGCCAACACAAAAAATGAGGAATTATTTTTTCTACATATGGAAGGTCCTCCATCTTGCATCATGTTACATATTATTTGTAGAAACTAGCACCGAGTCTCAAGTATATATGTACTTCTTGTTTGAAGCTCATAATCATTGCATACGTATTATACCTAACTCTTATTTTAGCAAATCCTATGACAAAAGCTTTCATGAGTTGATCTATGTCTTGAAAGTTCTATATGCTTAGTCGTTATAACTAGACTAATGCTTTACTTTCAAGATAAGTCCAAATGCTTCATACTGAGTGAAGAAGTCATGTAATTTTTCTATATGCAACACTCGTTTGAATTAGACTCCTATGCATGTGTGTCATCTTGTCCTTTTTAGAGCTCTTGCATACATGTAGCTACTTTTGAAGGTAAACGCCTTGTGATTGTCATGTAGGCATAATTAGTGGGACTATTGATTGTGGTGGAAAGGCAGGTTATGATAGCATACTTGGATGGGCATCGTAATAGGAATTGTTCCAAATGAAAATGTGGGCATATGCTATCTTATGGTTCCTACTAGTGTGAATGTGATAGTGCAAATCAGTGTTGAAATTGTAGTGGTTTGAGCCACGATAACACACTTGGTTTGAACAATTGTAAAGAGGGTTCTAGTGGAAATACTTTGAGTTTGTGCCACTATGGATGCCATAATATTTTTAGGAGCTATTAGGATATCTGGTACAAGATTCTAAGAATTGCAAGTCGGAGTGACCACTATCCTGGGAATACCATTCACAAATACATGTAAACTATGGTGTGTAAAGTTCAAATGGGCATCTACTTCTAAAGGATAATAAGATTTATTCAATTCATCTTCATATATGGTTACAATCATTGGATCTACGTACCACAATTGACGTATGTCTAAATGATATCGACCTCTAGCCATAGGCAACATAAGAGTCCAAAATGGTTCCTTCAAACTATGCCTTCTAGATAGACCCGTCATCAATGATGTTTCTTGCATGTATGGTCCTTGTTAACGAAGCTAAATCTTTAGTACCATACTTTGATCAGGATTAGTATTAGAACCTAGTTTGTCAATGAACTCGATGCCTTGTTATTACACACACATCTGACAAGATGGCCTATTGTGGATATCTCAAGATGCAAGAAGTGCAAAGAAGTGAAGAGAAAGCATGAAGAACAAAGAGAAAAGAGAATCAATGCATTTTTTTTGAAATAGTCACTTTAGGTTAGAACATTATAGGCATGTATACAAGCCGGAGAAAAACCTCCTAAAGAGGCAAAAAGTGCCTCCGATTTCCTAAGTGTGTTCACATATCACTACTAAAATATATCAACAAATTCCCCTTGGGAGTGATGCACTCAATACGGAGCTAGAACTCACGTGTAAGGAAGTGCCAACCAATTTGGAAAGAGATCAATCCACAAAATAAAGTAAGCCCAAAGCTTTGCAAAAATCTTCAAACTTCTCCCTAGGTAGAGCCTTTGTGAAAAGGTCTGCAATATTATCTTGTGTGGGCACATAAGCCAAATTGATCTCTCGAGCAGATAACCTCTCCATGATGTAATGATAGTACACCTCAATGTGCTTTGTTTGTGGATGGAACATGGAGTTTCTCACAACTGCCAATGCACTCTAACTGTCAATGAAGATGGTGGTGGCAAAAGGCTCAACAACACCCAAATAATCCAAAAGGTGTCTAAACCACACATACTCAACAATCACTCTAAAAGTTGCCCTATACTTGGCTTCACAGCTAGAAGTGGTGATAGTAGGCTGCTTCTTGCTCAACCAAAATATGCACGAGCTACCAAGCATAAAGCAAAAAGCACTGATGGACACATGAGTGTGACCCTTTCTACACAAAACCACGGGGCTAAAATACATATAGTTCTTCATATAAGTCATTATTTGGAAATGCAATTTTAATGTCCAACTGATATACATTCCAACCATGATGAGTTACAACTACACAAATGCTACTAATGATGGCAATTCGGCACATGGGAGGAAATGTTTCATCAAAATCAATGCCTCTCTCTTGAGCATAACTTTTGGCAAAAAGCTTAGCTTTATACCTCTCGATTGTTCCACCAGGCTTATATTTCAACTTGTATAACCATTTAGTGCCAAAAACTTTTTCGCATGAAGATAAATCACATAAGGAACAAGTACCATTCTTCATAATAACATCATATTCTGATTGCATAATAACCATCCAACTAACTGAGTTTTTTGCCTCATCAAGAGAAACAGGCTCATTCTCATCACAAAGACTAGAGATAATCATTGCATAGCAATCTGATTCAAAGGAAGCATTATGAGAGTCTGAATCATTATGATATAAAAAAGGTGCATCTATTTTTCTCTCTGTCAAAGTTTGCACTAGCCATTTTGTCATAATTTTAGCCTCTTTTATTTCAGGCCTCTCATTGACAAATGCATCATCTATATCTGCATTAGAAATGGAATGAGTTGCATCATCATGTGAAACCTGTAAAGGTTGAGAAATTGCCTCATTTGTACCAACACTTGACTGTCCACTTGGAAAAAGAGGCATCAAAGTGTGATACACATCTTTAGACCTAACTGAAGTCTCCTTGGTACATGAAAGTAATGGTTGAATTTCATCTTCCACAAAAACAACACCACAACTAACCAAAATGCATTGAGTCTATGGATGGTACATACAATAGCCTTTGCTTTCAAAGTTATACCCAAATAAAATAAATTTCACTCCTTTATCATCTAATTTTTTGTGTTGTTTAGGCACTAATGCATATGCCAGACAACCAAAGACATGTAGATAAGCAACAGATGGCATGCAACCATACCAATCCCATATGGAATGATCGATTGCAATGCTTTGGTTGGACTTCTATTAAGTACATATATTGCACACATAACCACCTCAAGCTAGAAGCTATGTAGTAAAGCTTAACTTTTGACCATACACCTCTCCATATCCATGATAGACATATTCTTTCTTTTAGAAACTCCATTTGTTGAGGTACATATGGTACTATACACTAATGTTTTATCCCACGCTCATCCAAAAATGCATTAAACTAAGAACACATGTATTCCCTCCTCAAGCAAAATGGGCAGTGCCCAATTTACATGATCAAAGATTTTCAGCCATAATAAAAAAACTGTTTGAACCACATTAACACTTCAAATTTTGCTTTCAATGGATACATCATTGGATTTTTGGAGAAATCATCAATAAAAATCATGGAGCAAAGGGATTTCGTGAAAGAAGTTGTATGCATGGGACCACCTACATAACTATGAACGAGCTATAATTTTTATCAGCTCAAACTAAACCATCTTTTGGGAAGGAGAAATGTTGCATTTTTCCCAAAATATGGTCTTCACAAGCATATTTACAAGGTTCCTCAAGTTTGGGTAGTGAGGACACCATTTCATATTTTTGTAGGTGTAGCAAAGTAGCAAAATTCAGATGACCAAAGTGTGCATGTTAAAGCTTTGCATCTAAGATAGCTTGAGAATCTTGAACTGCACATGTTGAATCATTCAGATATTTTGGATAGTATATGACCTTATACAATCTACGACATAAAATGTCAGAAGCAATAATAAGATTTCCATTTGAGAGATCATGAAGTGTACATCTCTCATCAATAATTTGACAACCAAGCCAATTTTCACTAATGTTGAAAGTGGCAATAAATTTTTCTTGATCTCTAGAACATATAAAACATCTAACAATGTGAAAGACGTGCCATGAGCAGTAGTCATAATGATCTTACCAACTCCCATTATAGGATAATAGGAGTTGTTAGCACATGTGATGGTATTCATTATAGGGGCAGGCTAAACTAAGCTTAAGAAACTCAAATGTGAGGGAATATGTTTGATTTTCCTACTATCAAAGTACCAAACATTTGAGTCTATTGCAAACATACACTACTCATGAGAAGACTCATAGCTCCAAACAGTAGTAAATGGTCATTCTTCATTTTGAACAAGATTAGTAGACTCTATTTTTGGTGTAGAGGCCTCATCAACTACCATTCCAACTTCTTTCTTCATTGCCTCTATTGCATCCAACTTAGGAAAACTCTTTATAACATGCTCATTTGCCTTACAATATTTGCAAAACTATTTTTTATTTTCTTCTCATCTTTTTTTCCTTGTTTGATTATGAAATATTAGAAGATTTCTGCTTACTAGTAGATGAGCTTCATTTTCATTTGCCCTTCTGACTAGCTAAAAAAGCTTGATATGCAACACACATTATTGACTTGTTTCTCTTGGACTAATCTTCTTACAACAAAACAAAGATTAAATCATCAAATGTTCAGGCACTTGGATTGCGTTTTGTAATAAAATAAGCATATGATCTAAGGGTTTGTCTGGTTCAGACAAATCTAAAATCAGATACCGTTTGGTCACTCATGTATGGCCAAAGCTCTTGAGATTAAACTTAATCATGAATTCATGTGATCTCTTAAACAAGTGATCCACTTGGCCTTAAGTCTCAAGGTTGTGAAGGAGGAGGCCTTGGGTTCAATCCCCATGGGGAGCATGGGGAGAGAGTTTTGCCCGAAGATCCTTCTAACTCAAGTTAATGTGAGTTAACTTGAGTCTGGAGAGACTTAACTCAAGTGACAAGTACACCAACCACTAGTGGATTCTAGTTGAAGGTACTAAAGCAGTGTTTGAGATCATTTCAACCACTAATAGACTCTAGTGGAAGATATTAAAAGAATGGTGAAGATTGGACATGCACTAGTGGACTCTAGTTACACTGTTGTCCTTGTTGATTCGAGTAGTTAGGCATAAGGTTGGGAGGAGAGTGATCTCTCTAGCACATAGTGGTCCTAATAGTTATTTTTTAACATTGGTATCAGAGCTCTACGCAAGCTTCCATGGTGACCTTGGTAGTCCCATCATCTTCATCATGAGATTCTATCTTATGAAAAATGACTCGGTTGTTATGTTTTCCATTATTTTAGTTATCCCATTTTAGTGGTATGCAAAAAACTTTTCCTCGAACTCTATCGTTGCCGATTTCTTTCTCTTTCGAAGTAATTTAAAAAAAAAAGAACTCTTTTCTCATAGTTTTTAGACAAACTCAACCTCATGACCTTGTTCTAAGGAGTTTCTCTTCTAACCAAGAGGTGCAGAACTCATAATGTATCGAGAGCTAGATCCTTCCTATTTTATCATAGGAATGAGTTGCAAACAAAGGCTAAAATGGCAAAATCAGTCTTGCGTTTGAAGGAATTCAAATTATGGACCTATCAATCTGTTGAATATTGAGATAAACAAGTCAACGATTCTCTTTTGGTTGTTATAAACTTGCAAAAAGCTAAAATCATAGATAAAACATCCTCTTTAAGTGAGAAGCATTGTGACCAACTACTCTTAACACAGAAATATGCATTGTAGCTTCTTCTTTTTATTTTTATTTCGTAACCACAAAACTTTGAAGTCAAATCAAATTAATCATTCAAGATTTGAACGCACCACATCCCTGATAGGAGGAGATGAATCATAATGATCTCAAGGGGATATTGTGCATGGAAATATCAAGTAAATTGGATAAGGAAGCAATAAGAGAAGTTCCTTTTTGCATCAAGTTTAAAGGAAGCAATCTTTTTAGTTCACGAGCGGACCATGAAGCAAGGAGATTGAAGCTAATGAGAATGGAGAATGGCTCTTCTCGAGGATAATGGAAGGATATAGCTATCTATCCAAGTCAAGTGGTTTCCAAGTTGATGTTTTCATTTCAATACTTGCTTGAATCTTTGCTTTCATGTTGATTGCATTTAATTATAGTCTTCACTTTTGATAATGTTTATGCAAATTATATAAAAACTAATCAAAGCTAAGCGGTGGAGCATAGATGTATTGGAAAACACATCAAGGGTCAAGAAAATTGGCGAGCATCCAAAAGCTCAAGCATGGAAATGAATGAATGTTTGTGCATTTCTCTTTCCAAAATAGTGCCTTGAATGCACAACATAAGCTTCCTAATTGTTAGAAAACTAGTTGATGCACTTAGGAATATGGACTGGCATGTTCATATCTTACAAGAAGCCAATTTACTATGTTTGTGCATAGATGCATGCATTGCAACTCGAGAATTGCTTGAATTAGTTTGGGGTATGAAAACAGAACATGCCAACACATGCATGCAAGTATATGCATTTTCATGCAATCACATGCATTTGCATGCAAGCACATTCATTAGCATATACAAGGGTATAATTATTTGCTAAGCAAATAAATGAATGTACTTTCATAGTAGTTAGGTGAATTTTTAAAAGCTCAAGATTTACATTTGGGAAGATGGAGAACTGGTATGTTGCAAATTCATGCTCGTGACAAGCTCGCAACAAGGTGATACTTAGGTATCACATACTTAATGAAGAGTTACATTAAGTATGTTAGATTTCTTGCTTAGTAAAAGTAGACACAAGAAGGTCAAAGATTCAATTTCTTTCCATTTTGATGGGCAAGGAAACATGTCTACATACAAGGTCATAAACTTTATGATGACTCTAAATTTTAGGGGATACTTAGAGAGTTATATAGATATTTTAGAAAGAGATTTGCATCCCAAGATATGATGGAAGTTGAACTTAATATAAATTGAAATGAATATAAATTGAACTTTGAAAGTTCAATAGTTGGCTGTTAGGTTCAATGACTGCATCTATAGTAATGATCTCTGTGCCAAGAAACATGGAAACTTTGAAGGATCTCTTCCTCTCAGTTGAGTTGGAGAGTTACTTTATGCTCTCATCTAAATTTCAAGATGAAACCTAGAAAATTGATCTTTAGAAAATGAGATAGTTCCTAAAGACAAGAACTTAAATGAAATAGTATGGAATTCTATTTCATGAATCATGCGATTTTCCTATCATATTCAAGATGAAATTCTCTTTTGAGAATACAAGAAGTTTCCAATAATGGATCTCAATTGACCGACGAAATTTTCCTAGAACAAAACATAAGTTCATAAACATGTTAGGACAAGTAAATGATAATGTCCTTCTAAAAGATATTCTAAAGATAGAAGCTATCATAGTTGGAAGCTTTGATTTCTTTTTAAAGATATTTTTCTAGAAAAAAGGATCAAATCCTTAAGCCTAACTGATGGCTAGGAAAGGGAAAGTTAGCATCTTCATCATTATCCTCCACTTCATTCCCTTCTTCATCTATCTCCACAAGTCTAGCTTTTCCTTCATTTTCGTTGATATATTGGTTGGTTGAAATACTCCCCTGGATTGAAAGCTTATGCTTGAGACTTCAATTTTTTTTTGCATCACTTAGCTCCAATCTCTCTAATAACCATGTTGTATGTCTTTTTTCTTGCCTCTTCTATGTGTTCATCCTTCAACATAACTTTGGGATTGAACCAATGTCTAAGTTCACCAAACACTACATCTCCATATTCGTTCAATTCTTTTGAAATAGTATTGTAATACCCATATTCTAACATTAAACTAACCTCTTAGCTCTTGTGGGACATGTGTATAACACACATGCCCAACAATTTTTAGGTATGAAATATCTAGCTTCCCTCCACTCCATGCTTCCTCTAGTATCATGTCATGTGCCCTTGATGTTGAGCACCTATTCATAATGCATAATGCACTAGAATAATGATTTTTTTCATCTCATTAAAGCATAATCCTAGGTATCTCAGCTATATACATGTTTTTTCTCTTAGCCAGCCCATTTTGTCAAGGTGTATACTTGCATGTCACTTGTCTCCTTATCCCTTGATCATGCAAAAAGTCACAAAACTCGTGGGGGGAGTATTACCACCTAAACTTCTTGATTCTTGGTGAAACTTCTTGACTCCTTCTCAGGTTGGGTTTGGAGCTCACGAACATATAGAATGACTTATAAGCAATGCAATAAAACCACACATTTTTTATTACTCATTTGTAAAGGTTGGGATATCCCTATTACTTCCAAGTGAGGCCTCCTTTGTTGGTACCTACACATCTGTATGGACTAGTTCAAGAACTCCATGTGACACATAATTTCCCTTCTTGAAGGGTCCCACACCAGCCAAACAAGTGTCTTTGTTTTAGATGGCTTACTGAGCACAAAGTTAAGGTCATATGTGTACTTGAAAGAGCCGAGATCCATAGAAGAGTATGTACGGATGTGCATTGACACACAAGACAACTTGGGTGAGAAGTTAGGATTGTCCAAACTCTATAAGGACTCTGACACTTCTAGTAGTCATACCTCTAGAACCTCCGTGGAGATAGATGAGATAGCTAAACAGGTGGCCAAAAAGCTAGGAGTTCAAAATAGACAAATGCCAAGGGTCACCCCATTGAAGCAATGTTATACATGCGGAGGAGATCTCATGGCTAATGTCTGCCCAATGATGGCTCAACCCCAAGGAAACTCTAATGCTCCGTATTGCACTATTGAGAGAAAATACATGAACCATATTGCTCAAGATTGTCCATACAATAGGCAAGCTTTCAGACAAAATTTTCAGCAACCTTAGCAGTAGGGGAGGTATCAGAATCAATATCAACAGCCATATTATAGGCCACAACAGTAATATCAGGCACCATACAGGCCACAACCAGTCCTAGGAAATCAAACACCAGCTCTTGCTAATATGATTCCAGTTAAGTATGTGGTGGTAGAGGAAAACCCTAATAGAGCATTGGTGCCACTAACTCCATTGGTCTCAGAAAATGACTCTCACACTCATGGTTCAGACTACTTCCATGAAGATGGTTCATAAGCTTATTACATTGATTCACTTGAGCAAATTGAGACTTCTCAATATCAATATGAGACACCACTTGTGGAACAAAGTTAGGAACCAGAAAACTCGAGTGTCATGTATAGGAATCCCAACCCTAGGCCCCAATTGAGACAAGTAAGACCACAAGCCCCTAGAGGACCATGTTTTAGATGTCAGGGCGACCATTTCATTCATGAATGTCCCCAATTACTGATTCCGGGACTAGGACAAAACATCACCATACAAGGTTTTTGTCCTGAGTGCGGTAAGGAACATCTCTTGAGAGAATGTCCCAGGAACCCCTCTAGTGCACCCAAGGTTACACCCATCAATGTGGTAGGCTTATTGGCTGATTCAAGTTCAAGTAGTAGTAATGTGGCTCTTGTACATGTAGTCACTAGAGCACAAGCATTGAACTAGGATACGCTGGTTGAACAATCAGAGCCAAGTGACTCAGCAGAGCCTAGTAAAAGGAAGACAAGAACATGGAAGGATACCTGGGAGAGAAACAATTGTAAGTGGACTAAAAAGTTATCTGAAATAGAAGAAAGCCTGAAAGACACCAAAACAAAAATAGAAAATATTGCATCTCAAAGCCCCTCGCATGCCGAAGCTCCACCAACTCCACCTCATTCCACCCCACCACCCACTGTAAATAAGCCACAACCACGGTCTATTCTTGCAGATCCAACCCAGAAGACTTGGACATGATGTTCAAGGCCTACTAGGCTCGTCTTCAAGAAGGGCCAACAACTGCAAACCTGGACAAGAGTTACCCTAGAGCAAATTTAGAGATTGAATGAACAAAAATGTGCATGAAAATGGTAGAAGTAGCTCGAGCTATGCTCGAGAAGTCAAAAGTTCAATCAGAAAAACTCTATCAAGCCAGATTTGCATTTCCAGGGCTTACTAGAAAGATTAGAGCAGTTGTTAAACAAGTTGCAGGTTTCATTACCTCCACACGCTCAATGAATGGTTCAAAGAGAAATCTTACCACCAATGAAAGCTTATGTTCTTGATTTCAGGGATGATGGAACACCTCTTTCAATTCAACAGTACTCTCAAGAGTTCTTGCGGGAAATACAAGAAGAGAAATGGCCAAGGAGAAGGGTAATCCCCCTCCTATTCCTGAGATTGATGATCTTCATGATCAATTTCCCCAAGACATTCCGTCTATCTATGGAGACCAAGTAGAGCAACACGAAGATGAGAGATTAGATTTTGAATCTAATTCTTTACAAGAGTTGCCACAATTCACAGGCCCATGGGAATCTAAATCTCTTTAGATCAGAGCTCCCACAATATTGGTAAGAAATGAAGACTCAGTGGTTCCAAGAAACTTTGTGAGATGCTTGTGAGATGCTTCATCTTGTAGCTTTCTTTCTTTGTCCCTAATTGTAGAAGCATGAAATAATTTTGACCTTCTCTCATATTCCCCCATGTAATTGGGAAGTGAGGACATACTATTTATTTCCTCTCTATTTTGATCCAAATTTGATATTTCTTTGTATATCTCCTCAGTTTCCACTGCAGCTAGATTCCCAATGATGTCTACCTCTTCAAACGGTGGTGATGCATTCCCTCTTTTCTTCCATCGATCTTCTTGAACTCTGGTCCAAAGTTCACCAGGCCAAGTAGTTTCTATTTTTGGGATTATAGAATCTTGTTCTTCCCGTTTAACATCGATATTTCCCTTTCCATCATCCTCTTGTTGTTCTTTTTTGTGTTCCTCATTGGTAGCATTTAAACATGCTTGGAATTGGTTTTCTGGTATCCTAGTCTTGGGAAGTGTTGGTATAGAATTTTCGAGTGTGTTTTGAGCAATCTCAATCAATTTTTTGCATATTTCCAATCTTTTATTCTCCAAGTTTCCTCTAGCATAACTTCTTTCGTGTTGTTCCATGCTAGGCCCTATCTCTATCTTGGATTGATAGGCCTTCAACCACATGTTTAGGTCTTCAGGCATGGGATCCACTAGAATTGATCCTGCCAAAACTTTCTTTGACTCTTTGATTACCATGTGAGACTTCTTAGGTGTCTTCTAATTTTCATCTCTCTTAGTTTCTTCTAAAGTTGTCTCCTTTTCTTCAGTCTTCCTTTTAATCCATTTGTTCTTAATTTTTTTGCGCCTTGATTTCCGTCTCTAATTATTTTTACTTTTAGAGGCCTTCTTTGATTCCTTTGAGTCCTCAACTCTCTGAGCTTTAGGTTCTTGTTCTTTCCCATCCTTTGGGTGGTACAATACTCCTTTTTCTAAACTCTCTTTGGGTTTGGCTCCGGTGGTACAAGACTCCTTTTTCTAAATTTTCTTTTTCTAAATTCTCTTTTTTTTTAATTCCCTACTATGAAAATCAATGTGATCAAAGTAATTGCCTTTAGTGGCACAATGTATTCCTTATCACTCCTTGATGATTCAATCACTTTGATCACATTGATTTTCATAGTAGGGGAGACCTTATTGGGGTTCTTAGGGAAATTGCAAAACAAATGCTCTTTGCCACATTAATTGCAATAGCCTTCTCACATGGGGGGGTGTGGTGGGTTATAGGGTAAGGTGCATTCCCTAATGAAATGTTATCCTCCACATCTATAGCATGGTCCCCTTGGTGCACGTGGTCTAGTTGGGGGTCTAATAGGAACAAGGGCTCTAAGTGCGGTGTACATAAGACTTGCATATTCTGGTCCATAAGATGTTACCGTTAGTGTCCATGTGAAAGTCCAAATGGCCACTGGACACTTCTTTGTATATGTTCTTTAATAAAACATATAGTGGCCTAGTCAATCACAAACTATATGTTCGATTGTATTTGTGAGACCTAAGAAGTCTATCTTCATGCTCCCTGTGTACTATGTTTTCTATGTATTCTGCAGCAATTGTGCGAAGTATTGTGTGCAGCCTCACGAGCTCGGTTTTCTACTCCAAGCATATCATCATGGAGCTCTCGAGAAGGAGAGTGGACTGTGGTGCATCGTTGTCGAACTACTTCACTAGTATCAGAGCAGTTCGACACAAAAAAGCTTTGTTCCTTTTGTATGAGCGAAGCAAGCACCCCCCAAGGCTTACGACTAAGGAAATGACCAAGGCATAGACCTTGGCATACCTTGTCATCTGAGTCACTGAAGTCACCGTTGATGCTGTTGGTTGCGCACGAGGGAAGACCTCAAGGATCAAGGAAGATAGAGGTTCTCGGTACTTCCCAGGAGGTTTTCCATCCCAATACTATTCCCCCCAGAGCTCACTTAATCGTGAAAATCTCTTGCCACTAAGCTACACCCGTGTGGTGTTTGAAGAAGGGGAAATACTAAGGTTGATATTACCTTGAACATGTTTTGGTCCCTCAAAGCTTCGTTCTTTGCTTTCAAAGCCTATTTTTGAAGCATTTTTGGGTGTCTTTTGGAGCCATTTTGGAGTACTTTTGCACATAGTTCTCTTCACACAAGCCTACAAACATCAAAAAGAGTGTTCTTTATACTTCTCCGACAATAAATATCAACCTTTGGGGCTGTGTTTTCCAGCCTCACTCGCAAAACTACAGGTTTCTAGAAAGGTTTTTAGTTTTGGCAGGACCAGCCACTGCAAATTTATGCAGGTTTTTTGAGCCAAAAACATCAGAGTTGATAGACACTTGTCGTAGTTATTGGCTAGTTTTTGGGTTTTGCATCCTTTTAGTGTCATTTTACTGCATATATTGAGCACATACACATCATGTATGCTTCTATGGATAGCTCTTATGTATGTCCATGTGGTCATTGATATAGCAGTTACGTTCTTTGCATAAAGCCTTTTACGTTTGATAAAGAGGGTCATGGTGAGGTTTCCTTAACTGGGAGACACCCAGATGTCGGGGTCTCTTCAGTGATGTAGGTGGAAGACTTACCCAACCTTGCCATAGGAGGTATACGATAGTTGTTCATAGGTGCTCGATAAGCCTAGTTGGCTTCTATTGGGTAACTGATTATATGCAATGGAGTCAGTGATTCACTGTGCAGGCAAACATGTCAGTACTTGTAGTTTTATGATATTTTGAACTGGTCATACACTCATTTTGTAGAGGATACTCTGGCAAAAGTTTTCCAAATTTTTAGTTTTGTCAACTATACAGTGGTCGATTTACTCCTTGATACACTTATTCGTTGGTGTTCGGACTCTTCTAGCTCCATTATCATTCCATTTAGTTCTCTACCATCATGGTGTCAGAGGTCTTAGGCACATCCGATGGATCAAGGTCTAGTGCTAGTGTTCTGAAGAGGAGCTATAACTTGCAGGGCAAAGACCATTTTGAGATCCGAAAATTTGATTGCACAAACTTTGCTCTATGGAAGAATTAGATTAAGGATGTGCTGATTCAAAGGAGACAATGGAAGCCAGTAAATGGGATTTCAAAGAAGCATGCTGACATGGATGAAGATGAGTGGGATGAGCTAGATGAAATGGCCAGTTCTACCACTTGCTTGCACCTCACAAACAATGTTACTTTACAGTATTAGATTGTGAAAGTGCAGAGGAGCTTTGGAAGAAGTTATGCAATACATATGAAAAAGAGACGACATCAAATAAAGTCTATCTGATGAGAAAATTATATGACCTTTGTATGAAGGACACGGACAGTGTTGTTGCTCATCTAAATGAGTTTGATGCTATATTCTCCCAGTTAAAGGCTCAAAAAATGGATATGGATAACGAAATGAAAGCTGTATTGTTGTTATGCACCATGCCATCATCATGGGATACATTTTGTACAACTATCAGAAATAGTACACCTGGTGGTAAACTTGTCTATGATGACATATGTGGAGCACTCTCATAGAAAATCTATGGTTGGCACTCAGAGTGGAGATGCATATAATGTTCGTGATTCTTACCAAGGAAAGAATCAGCAACGTGGAAGGAGCAAGAACAAGGAAAAGAATGGTCAACGAAATAAGAGTAGAAGTAAATCAAGGAAGAGGGATATCAAATGCCATTGTTGTCATAAGAAAGGACATATGAAGAAAGACTGTTATGCATTAAAGAATGCTAAAGGTAAAGGACATAACATTGATGGGCATGTTAAATAGTTACCTACACGGTCTACTTTGATTGTGAAGATTGAAGAAATTAATGCTATTTCTGATGATGCTGATGTGTTGACACTTGACAGTACTGTGCCATCTAAGGCACTTATGGCTCATTCTCTTTCCCACACATGGTTGCTAGATTCTGGTGCTTCTTTCCATGTGACACCACACAAAGAATGGTTCTCTAATTATGCAGCAAAGTCTCTTGGTACCGTGTTTGGTGATTCTTACCAGTGTGATGTTGTGGGGATTGGAGATGTGGTTGTGCAGTTCATTGATGGTTCAAAATTTACTATGCATAATGTATTCCATGTACCTCAGTTATCATGTAGTTTGATGTCAGTTGGTCAACTTGATGACCTTGGTTACAAGGTGGTCTTATATGCTCAGTCCTTTCGCATATCAAAGGGCAATATGGTTATTGCAAAAGGAAGCAAAGTTGGCTCACTTTATCCTTTATTTGTATCATAGAAAGAACACTTGTTAGCTGTTATTGAACAACCTATGGCTTGTATTTGGCATGGTCATTTGGGCCATATATCTTGTAGTGGAATGGAAATTTCTCGTTCTGGCTACCTACCTATGCTATCTTTCTCTGATTTTTCATTTTGTGAGCATTGTCAATATGGAAAGCAAACCAGAAATGTGCATAGAATGCACATTAACTCTTCAATTCAGCCTTTAGATCGCGTTCATACAGATGTGTGTGGTCCCATGCCCACTAGGTCCTTAGGCAGTTCTCTCTACTTTGTCACTTTCATAGATGATGCTACTAGAAAAGTTTGGGTATATCCTATCAAATCGAAGGATGAGGTATTCCCTACTTTCAAAAAATGGCTTGCTTCAGTTGAGACTTAAAAAGGAACTAAGCTTAGGGCTTTACATTCAGATAACGGGGGTGAGTATACCTCACATGAATTTAGCCTTTTTTGTCAATCTAGAGGGATCCGTAGAGAGTTTACAACTCCTTATACCCCAGTACAAAATGGTGTAGCTGAGAGGATGAATAGAACTATTCAAGATAGAGTAGTCTCTATGTTGCATCATGCAAACCTCTCACAAGGCGTTTGGGCAGAAGCAGTATTGATTGAAGTTCATGTGATTAACATTTCACCTAGTACTGCCAAAGGTTTGAAAGTCCCACAAGAGTTATGGACAGGGAAGCCACCATATTATGATCATCTTTGAGTTTTTTGGGTGTGAAGCATATGTTCATATACCCAAGAATCTTAGACAAAAGTTGGACCATAAGTCAAAGAAATGCATTTTTCTTGGATATAGTCGAGAAGGACAATTTGGATATCGCTTATGGGATCTTGAAACACAATCAATGATCAGAAGTAGTGATGTCATTTTCAATGAGTATAAGATGCATAAACAGAACATTAAGGAGGTTGAACTGAGAAGAGTGGTGTTTGAGGATACTAGTCCTACAGTTAGCATGCATAAACATGTTGCACATAGGGATGTTCAAGAGAATGTCCATTCACATCAATCTGCACATGTTCCTGTTTAGCAACCATTGAGACGTTCTGCACGTGTCTCACATCCACCTGATAGATATGTTCCATGTTTAGATTTTGTCATGTTAGGAGATGCCGGTGAGCCTTCTTGCTACAAAGAGGCTATGCAGATAGAGGATCATGTTAAGTGGGAGCGTGCCATGAAGAGTGAGTTGGATTCTATTCACAAGATTGGTACTTGGGATTTAGTGCCTTTGCCAAATGGTAGGAAAGATTTACCATGTAAATGGGTATATAAGCTGAAGTTCACATCAGATAGTGCTTCTCCAAAGTATAAAGCACGACTTGTTCCAAAGGGTTTTAAGCAACAACATGGTGTTGGTTTTGAGGAAATCTTCTCTCCAGTGGTCAAGATGACTACCCTCGGCATATTGCTTGGATTCGTTGCAATGGAGGACTTAGAGCTAGTCCAAATGGATGTGAAAACTACTTTCTTGCATGGAGATCTTATAGATGAGATCTATATGGAACAACCAGAGGGTTATGTAGTTCTTGGCAAGGAAAGTCTAGTTTGTAAGCTTAAGAAGAGCTTATATGGACTTAAACAGTCCTCTAGACAATGGTACCAAAAGTTTGATGCTTTTATCAAGTCTCAAGGATATTCTCGAAGTAATGAGGATCATTGTCTCTACACAAAGAAATGTTCAGATGGCAGCTTGATATGCTTGATACTTTATGTCGATGATATGTTGATTGCTAGGAAGTCCTCTTATGATTTATCAATTCTCAAAAAGAAGTTGAGTTAGAAATTTGATATGAAGGATTTGGGGGATGCCAAATGTAACATAATCCTGGTAGGAGATGGTTGAACCACACCCTAAGAGAGAGGATTAGGAAGTAATCCTCAACCATGCCTTTTGGGGCAAGTGGTTAGCCCATCACATTCCTAACCAAGAGGTTGTGAGTTCAATTCCTTACATTGGTATCAGAGCATTCACTCCATAGCTCTCTACTTTTCATCATCTTGCTCATGAGTTTGCTCTCTCCTATATGCGTGTGCATTGCTCGCGGATGATCAGATAAAGTGCGCCGCTGAATTTCGCATGTTGGCTTAGCTTTGGAGTAGCAGCATAAGCTAAAAACATTAACCTCTACTGTGAGCCGAAAGGGATTCGAACCTTCGCCTCCCCAGCTAGAGCGTGATCTTCTACCCAACGCGTTCACGGGCATTCATGCTCTGCATCGGCATATATTCATCTTGTTTTAACAGGTGCTGAAGAACGTGGAGCTAAAGAAGAACAAAATTTCATGTGCGCTGCTGCGATTCAGGGGATTCGAACCCGATTGGGCAGTTTGTGAGCCGATTGCTTTAACCAAGGCACCAAGGCGTTTTCCTTATCATCTGTTCCAGAAGACACTGTTCTGATGCAATAGTCTGCTCTGAAGTAGGAGCCAAGTTTTCTCTCCATCCAAGAAGCCAAGCCCTCTCATCCATCCACGGAGCCAAGTCAATTGCTGCAGGCTGGAACCCGAGGAGTATGTTGCTTTTAGCCAAAGAAACAAACAAGGAGAATCAAAAACTGAGCAAAGCTTGAAGAAAGTGGAAGCTGTGGAGCAAAGACCTAGAGCAAGTGGTGGAGTGAAGATCTGGAGGCCTAACTTCGTCATAATTCTAGCACTCTCGGCTAGAATCAAGTCGACCTCAGCGGACCAAATCATCAGGGACTATTTCTTGTGATATTCTTGCATAGCTCTTTTGATTTTGTTGCACACACCACTTGCGTTAGGAATACTTAGTAAGTTTAATAACGCTTTGTGTGCGATGGAGGGGACTTCTAGCCACGTCTCGCTTACGAGTACTACTAGTACGTCAGTGTTTGTTTCTGTTCCTATTTTAGTAACATCCTCATTCATGCCTAGACCACCAATAGCTGCACATGCATTGCATCCATCTGCACCTATGGTTTCAAATACAAGTCATGCGTCTGATGCATTTAATAGAGAAGCGACGATTGTAGCATTAGACGTTGAGGATTCTGCGAGAAAAGGGGAAACACTCACTACTCTAAACGAGGGGAAAGATATGGAGAGTAGGATGTTGCTAGTTGAGCAAAAGCTTGGACGGTTGTCCAGTATTCCGGATGAGGTTGCAGTCCTCCGTCAATCTGTTGATGGAATCCAGGATCACCTTAAGGCCATTATGAACTTACTTCAGACGCCTAGGGATATCAGTAAGACTATTTTAGGTAGTCACACAGATACGATCGCAACTTCACCAATGTCTGTTAGGATGGAAAAGGATAAGGGATTATCCTCTCCCCAAATAGATATGTTTCCGCTAGCGGGAAGTATGAGCCGTCTTAGCCTAGTGTCTTCTACTCCCTTGTGTGTTGCTTCGGTAGGGATGTTAGAAAGCCATAACCGCCCCGTGGATCTTTCCTTGGGAAAAGAGATCCGTCCTCCTTATTTCTCTGGAGAGGATAAGGATAGGAATAAGGATGCGGTTTTGACTTTCTTAGAGAAATGGCAAGATGTCCATGAACTCAAACATACCCCCGATCATGTGAGGGTAGTAGAAGCCAGTTTATCGCTAGGACCGAAAGCTTATACATGGTGGATGAGTCTCTCTGAGACTCATAAGAAACCTACCACTTGGAATGAATTTTCCCACCTTTTCAAGAAAGAGTTTCTCCCCGAGAATGAGGAGGAACGCAATTGGGAAGCTTGGGATAAAATTCAGCAGAAGGGTAGACCGCTATTAGTGTATATTTCAGAATACAGAGATGTAATTCTGAAGTTAAAGAATTTAGATGACTTCCATCGACTTCGCGGTTTTGTCAGAGGACTTAACCAGCGAATTCGAAGTGAAGTTAAGAGGCATGCGCCTAAATCCCTTGAAGAGGCGATTAAGGTCGCACAGATTTATGAGGACAATTCACGTTTGGATGTCCCGCAGGAAAGCAGTTATTCCCAGAAGAATAACTTTAAGCGTAAGGGCAAAGGGACTAGATCTAATGAAAGAGTGTCTAAGAAACCTCGTGTTTTTAGACACATCCTAATCCTGGTAGGAGATGGTTGAACCACACCCTAAGAGAGAGGATTAGGAAGTAATCCTCAACCATGGCTTTTGGGGCAAGTGGTTAGCCCATCACATTCCTAACCAAGAGGTTGTGAGTTCAATTCCTTACACCAAACATATTCTTGGCATGTGCATTACTTATGATAGGAGTAAAAGATGCATATACTTGTCTCAAAGTGAGTACATATCCAAATTACTTCATAGGTTCAATATGCAGGGTGGAAAGGCATTGAGTACACCTTTACCCACATATGTGAAATTGAGCAAGGATGATTGCCCGAATCAGATGAGGAAAAGGAATTCATGACCAAAATTCCCTATGAGTCTGCTGTTGGTAGTCTCATGTATGCTATGGTAGCTACGAGACGAGACATTGCATTTGGAGTGGGAGTTGTGAGCAGATATATGTCTAATCTTGACAAGAAACATTGGGAAGCGATCAAGATGATTTTAAGATATCTCTGTGGCACTAAGGACAAGTGTATATGCTTAGGTGGAGGGAAAGCATCCATTATTGGTTACGCAGATTCTGACTATGCTGGTTGTGTAGACAATCATAAGTCTACATCAGAGTACATTTTTCATTTTGCTGGAGGTGCTATCTCTTGGAGATCTCGTCTTCAAGAATATATAGGTGTTTCCCCCACAGAAGCAGTATATGTTGCAACAATTGAGGCATGTAAGGAAGCATTGTGGCTTTCTCATCTTACTTGTGATATGGGTTTACCTCAGCATGTACCTCGTTTGCTAAGTGATAGTCAGAGTGCCATTGCCCTGGCTAAAAATTTCAGTAGATGTGGTTGTAGGAGCTGGTGGTACTTGCTGTACAGGGGCTCCTAGCTGTAACATTTTGTGGTCTCCCTTGAGCTTCTAATATTCCTCATTCATACTATCATAATATTCTAGTAGTCTGACATGGTCTTCCAATAGTATCTTCATAGGTTCAGAGGGGATAGCTTTGAAACGGTCAGGACTCAGAGGTTCGTCTGGTTGATCTAAATCAGCTTCAAGGTTCTCTCTATTCTGTTCCTCCAAGCATTGATTCTCTTCTTTGGTTATTGCTAGGTGGCATCTTAGTAGTCCCATGTTTCTAGTGAGTGTCGCGTTTCGAATGGTTTGAGCCCTGAACAAATTGTCAATATCTATAATGCCCTCTTTTGTTTTCTATTCACTTTCTAGCTCAAGTGTATGGTAGGCCTGGCATAGCTCTTGGTAGTGTGTGTTAAGGGAGGCATTCTCGATTGATAAAGAGTTCAGCTACGACTGTAAGTCTGTGGTTGTTTGTTGTAGAGTCTGGTAATTGGTGCCTAGATATGTGAATTCATCTCTAACCTGTGTCATACATGTGAACATTTGATGGAATGCAGTATCGATTGTGGGTGATAATATTAATGGTGGAGTGAGTGAAGATGTTGTGGGTGTTGATGCAAGGGTAAGGGGAAATAGGGATGGGAAAGTGGATGCAATTGTGACTGTGGAAAAATGTGATGTGCCAAAATGTGGTGGTGAAATGGATGAGGTGAGTGGTGGTGGGGTGGGTGGTGATATGTCCATGTCACTAGACATTGTGTCGAGTGCAATGACCATGAAGAGTGGAGTGATAGTGGGTGCTTGAGTGGGTGTGAATACAGGATTTAGAAAGGTTGCTGAATAATTTACAGATGGGGTTTCGTGAGTTGCTTGGTGAAGAGGGGAGAGAGGAAATACAGTGCATCGGGGAGGTGAGACGGGGGAGAAGGTCAATGGAGGGGGGAAATGGGAATAGGGGTCTTGGGGGGATGGGGAAGGAAGGGATGGATGGATGGAGAAATGGACTGGATGGAAGCGCGGAAGTCCTAGGGGGAGGCTTGGTTGTGTGGGTGTGAAAAGGGTGAGAGGGATTGAGGCAACAAAGGCTTCTGCTATCGCACTATCAAAAGGACATGGATGGTTTGGGAGAGGTAGGGTGTACAAGAGAGACTGAAGGGGTGTGAGGTGAAAGAGGAGCAGTCAGTATGTTGGGTACTTTGACAACAGTAGTGGTATGTATAGTAGAAGTGTGGGGCAGGGAGTCGATGACAATCGTTTCTTTTGCCAAAGAACCTTTCGGAATGAGGCGTGCTTCCCTGGCCTATTGTGAAGACTAGGCATCTATTGGTACACGAATATATTGACCGAGATTTGATAGCAAGCATATTCATTGTGGGTCGAATTGTGGTAGAGTTTTCCTCTGCAAATAGCATAATGCTTCATTAGTTCCTACTAACTTAACTAGTTCTCTAAAACCTTGAATGTAAACTTCTTCGAAGCCTCCTGTGCTAAGTTCCTGTTCTATGAGCGCTTGTATTTCTTCTTCGGAGAGTTTTCTGCATGCCCAAACTGCTTGCATGGTGCAGTATAGCTTCTTGATTTCCAATGTGTAGGCCGCATCTTCAAATGTTTTGTCTTTGTAAGTACTTGTGTCACCCTGAATGTCAGTGTGTTGTTCCTATTCATCAGTCTCCATGTTCTCTTGAGAGTCATGGCTCTCCTAACTGGCTTCATCATCTCCATCTTCATCATCAGTTTTTGTCCTCTCTTCTTCAGAGTTGGGGACTACTTGCTGTTGCGGTTGATCAGCGGGAGTGGTAGGGTAACTTCGTCGTTCATATTCTTGTGAGAAAAATTGTCCTTCTGAGAATTGAAATTCACTTGAGAAAATGTCATGCATTTCAAAATCAAACATGGTATTTGTTGGTCCTGCCTCCAAATTGGATATAGGAAAAGTAAATGCTTCCACACCGATGGATGTGGGAATTTCTGTTGCTGTAGTGGTGGGTTCCTGAATTGTGGTTGTTTGAGAGGTAATAGTACTGGTAGTACATTCTGTGATAATCGATCATGACATGCGTATGCGTACGGGTTGTATCGATGCAGGGGATTCTGTAGGTGACTGTTCTGGAGAGGGTTGAGGTGACGGGGACTCTGGAACTTGCAAGCATGGTATAGATCCACGCATGCGCTTGGCTGCCCGTCCCTTGCTAGCTTTTTTGGATTTCTTGGCAGTTCCTTTCAATGCCTTCAATTCTTCACTCGTCATTGTGCCTTCTATGGGCAAGTCATATGCCAAGCATATATAAACAATTCGAGTAAGAGCACAACATCCATGGATGACATTTTCCCTTTCCCATCTCTACTGAGCTAAGTACAACTGATCAATGATCCAACTTGCAATATCTATTGTTTGGGGCCTAATACATGCTAAATATAAGCCGAACCAAATACTCTTGTGAGGTATAGTGAAACGATCCTGAGCCAGGAATGCAAAATGTTGCATACATATACGTAATGGCTTAGATAATTCAGGTGTAATGGCCGAAATGTCTTCCCATTTCATGACATTTCCATGCTTCATCGGCTCTAGAAAAAGTCTTTCACGCTCTGTTAGCGTGTGAGTACCGTGGATCTTAATTGCTGCTCAAATGAAGTCTTTAGAAAGATAGAATTTCTTGAATGGGGGGTTATTTACTAAAAATGGTAGAATGAATGTGCCCGGCAAGTCCTTGTTCTCGGAGGCTGTAAGTGTGGTCACCAAATAGTAGCATCTATAAAAATCCAGTTTGGGTAATGGGTCACTAAAGTATTCTATGAAACCTGCTCTAGCCCAAACGTGCTTTAAGTCTTCTGTATTTTGGAGCGCTTCAAATTCTCTGCAGAAAAATTGATACTTGTCCCACTTACTACTGTCAAAAGTCAATGTGGCATCAAAAATGAAGTCTACGTCCGCCAAAGGTCCTGCTAAACCTTGACACCAATGGGAATTACGGTGAACTTTTTTGGTGTATCCCCTAGGAGGGTCATCGATCAGCATTGGTCCTAGGAATCCTTGAAATTTAGGTGGTTGTGCCGTAGGATGTGGTTCAACCAGTAGTTCACCAAAATTGACCACGGGTACACTAGGACTAGCTTCAGACGGTCCTTTTGTCTGCATGATGATGGATGCAAATGTGGAGAAGATCTACTACAAAAGATTAGCACATTAGTATGGAAATTAATCATGATCCCATTAAAGTGAGACAGCAATCCCTTTCCATAACCAATGTGTAACCCGTGTAGCCAAGTGTTGTGAGATGGTTTATGCAATGATTTTTGCAAACTAATGCAGGTCTCTATACACCTACATGCTTTCGATAGTGCATACATTGCTTGATGAGATGTTATTACAAGTGATGTTGGGTTAGTGTGGATGAGTTTATGCAAAGTTCAGTTGTGAGTGAATTATTACAAGGGGGTTGGTTCTTTGGGATGGGGTTAATGTTATACAATTGGTCATGAGAGGGCTTTTGGATCCATTTCAGTATCCATCTCCTAAGGGTTTTTGAGTGGGTGCTATGTTTTTGCTGAGGAACAAAAGATGATTTCAGATATTGTGGTGTCGATGGGTGAAGTGATTTCTGAGGGGTATATGTTACATGGGTCGAGTGTTGAGCTATAATACACTATTTGGGTACCCATCTCTGCATGGATGTGGTTCGTTTCATTAAGTACTTCTTGGCGATGTGGTTCATTTCATTAAGTACTTCTTGGCGATCCAAATCTATCAAGTGTTCGTAGTTGTAGAAGAAGGTCAAGGAGATGTTGAATATTGCCTCTGATTCTACTGAAACTTCGTCTTGTCATTGTCTGCATTGTTGAAATCTGTCGGTGCTTTCTGTCCTTTTGGCACCCATATTTGTCTCATGTTGCTTGCTTTGTGGTGCTGATATTGTTTAGGGTCTTTGGTTTGGGTTCCTTAGTCATGGGTGACTCCTTTGTGGTTGGGGTTCAGAGGTCCGATGGACACTCTGCTTTTGAAAAGAAGGAAGGTCCAACACTTACAAAACTTGCTCATTAGGAAGTACAACCTTTTTTTTCATTAATCTAGGGAAATCTGCAGTAAGTGTGGAAGGATGGGCATTGTAGGGTGTTGTGCCAATGTGGCTACTGATGCAGTCCACCTGACCATTGATGCAACCCACCTGACCGCTGATGGTCCCCATTTGGCCCATTGGTTGGGTGGTGACCCCTTCTAATTTGTAGGAAGACCAGGGGAAAATTTGTTGACATTCTTTTGAATGGCAATTGTCTATCGCCAAACCCACGCGGGTTGGTGTAGATGTAACGTGACTTATCTGGCCAAAGATCTTGCAGTCCTCCATCACATGTGTTTCATATGGTGTAGGGTTATGTACCTCAGGTGGAGTGTTGTTAGGAAATTCAAGTGGTATCACTCACTGCTGATCTAAGGTTCCAATCTAGAAGGAGCCTTCTCTAAGATTTAGGTCCACTGAGTGATCATATAGCCAATATTGGCCAAGGCTTAGGGGTTCTATCAGGTCGTCGTCATGGCACACTAGTAGTTTCACTGTCATAGTCACTTTGTGTATGAGGATAGGAAGGTCCACCTCACCCATGCAAGGGGTTTCCATGCCTCCTAGCCCTATGAGGTATGCCTCAATTGGCCACATTTCTATTCTTGAGTCCTTATAGTAGGACCATCTAATCGCACTAGTCACAACACCTGAATCAATTAAAGCCCTGAGCTCTTGGCAAGGGTTGCCATGCTCTAGCCTGACTATAATGAATGGTCTCCTATCCACTATGCTAGGATGAGTAATTGACTTTGCTTGACACATGGCCATGGGGTATCTGGGTGTTGTTTCCAGGTGGTTATAATGTTCTCTCCCTAGTCCTTGTCTTCTTAGCTTCATGCGCTTAATGCATTCTAAAGTTTCTGCCTGAGCTTCAGCATGTATTCTTTTTTCTTCCTCCTTATGCTTCTTTGCCAACGTGAGTCGTCTAAGCATATCCTCAGTAAGAGGTTCCTTACAAAGCTTGACTCTATATCCACTAATGTAATTAGGCATTATGTCTCCTTCTAGGGTGGCTAATTGTACTGCTCCACTTGTCGAGAGTCCGTCAATAATCATAGATCCATAACCTTGCTTTTTAAATTTCCATGCATGCTATTTTGGCGTATACACTAGGACTAAATCTCCTTCTTTTAAGCCTTTATCTTTCACATGTGCATCGAAGTAGGCTTTCTGTCTCTTCTTTGTTGCTGCTGGTTTCTCCTAATCGTTCCAAGTCCATTATTCTTAATGATAATTAATGGCCGGTCCATTGATGTTCTTGTGCAACCTTAAGGGTCGGTATCAAGAAGTCCAAAGGAAGCACAACATTTTGACCAAAAACCATCTAAAAGGGAGTTGCATTGAGTACAGTCTTGTAGGCCAATCGATATGCCCAAACAGCGTGGTGCAACTGTTTGTCCTAATCGAGTTTCGTCAGTACGTTACAAAGGATCTTGTTAGTGCTTTCGGCTTGACCATTGGCGTGAGGATGATATGGTGCTGATTTCTTGTGAATCACCATAAAATCTTGTAACAAATATTCAATGAATTGGTTTAGAAAGTGAGTTCCTTGATCGCTCACTAACTCTATAGGCAATCCATATCTTGAAAAGACATTTTCAAATAAGAATTTTGCAGTCGTGTGTGCATGATTCTTTTTTGTGGCCTTAGCCTCTACCCATTTGGTAAGATAATCTGTCGCAACAATAATGTATTCGGCATGAGTACCTTTTGCAGGAGGGTTAATGGGTCCTACAAAGTCTATACCCCATTTGGAAAATGCACATCCTCCCATCATGGGTTTCAATGGCATTTCATCTCTGTGAGTAGGGAATTGAGTTCTCTGGCACACATCACATCTCTTAACATAGGTATGTGCATCCATGTGAAGAGTGGGTCACCATAATCTTGCAAAAAGTATGGCTTTGATTATCCTATCGGGGCCAAAGTGACCTCCTACAACACCTTGGTGTGCATTCTCTAGTACGCTCAAATAATCACTTTCATGAACACATTGTCATACGTATCCATCTTGTCCTCCTTTGTATAGATTGTCGCCAATAAGTGAATGGTCTTGAGCTTCCTGCTCTAGACTTCGTTGTCGTGCTAAGGTCATTCCTTGAGGGAATGTTTTCATTCGCAAGTACGTCACTAAAGGTTCACTCCATTTTGGTGTGAGAGACATGTGATATAACGTAGCATGTTCTACTGGTGGTTTTTCACAACAAACAAGGCATTCTTTACACAACTTGTAGACATCTACTTCCATAGAAGGCCAATATATTCCTAGTCTATGCAGAGTCTGCAATGTACGATATTTTGAATGATGTTGCTTTAATGCATCTACGTGTGCTAATTGCAACCAATTTGCATGTTCTGATTCATCTACACAACAAGCAATAATCTTTTGATTATCCTATTTATATATACTTCCTGTTATTATTTGATATCTCTGAGACTTGATGATTTCTCCTTCTTTGATCCTTATCTTAGGACTCTTGGGTCCATATGTAAGAATAGGGACAAATAGGTTTAGCCCATTCTGGTAATATCTCAAGGTTAAACAAATATGCGTCAGGTAATTCATCCACTATTCCTTGAGGAGCTTCTCCTGTGGTTAATTTTGAAAGGTGGTCAGCTTTGAGGTGTGTCTTTCCTTTCCTGACTACTACTTCAAAGTCGTACTCCATGAGTAATAGAAACGAACGTATCAAGCGTCTTGTATTACAAGGCTTATTGACTAAGTACAATAATGCTTGATGATCCGTGAAGAACTTGAACTTATTTGCCAACAACTTATGTCTGAATTTCTTTACTCCATAGATCATTCCTAATCCTTCTCGTTCCATAGTGGTGTAATTTCTTTATGCTGCATTCAACTGTCTGCTCACGTACGCTATAGGGAGATTTATATTACCTTCATTTGTGGGTTGTGCCAACACACAGCCTATGGCATAGTTGGATGCATCCACATGTACATGGGATGGCGTGCTCCAATCTGGGGTTGTTATATTGGTGATGAGCACAAACCTCATTTAAGTTCATTGAATGAATTCTCACACTTATCTGTCCATTCAAACTTGGTCAAAAGAGAGTACAAAGGTGTGGCTATGATTGCATACATGTGTATGAATCACCTGTAATAACCACAATGACCCATAAATGCCTATACCTCTTTTACGTTATTTGGCCTAGGTAGGTCTGCAATTACTTTCACTTTTTCTTCATCCGTAGAGATTCCATTCTTTGACACAATGTGTCCCAAAATTTTGCCTTGTCTAACCATGAAAACACACTTTTCTGCGTTTAGACAAACCTGATATTCTCGACATTTGTCAAACACTTGCCTTAGTTTTGGGATATGAGTCTGCCTCGTATTCGAATGAGAATATATATCATCAACATAAACTTCCAAATTCTTGCATAAGAATTCCTTAAAAACATGACACATGAGTCACTAGAAAGTGGCGAGCGCATTTGTTAGCCCAAATGGCATCATGCGAAATGCAAATATGCCCCATTCTATGGCAAAAGCCATCTTGTGTTGATCTTCTGGAGCAATGGCTACTTGATTATAGCCTGAGAAACCATCAAGAAAGCTATAAACTTCCTTGCCTACAAATATTTCCAATAAATGTTATGTGATAGAGAGAGGATAACTCTCTAATCATGGAAGCATTAACTTTTTTAGGGTTAATACAGACATGCAATTTTCCATTCTTCTTGGGCACAACCACAATGGGGGATACCCACTCAGTATGCTCGATTTCGTAAATGAATCATGCTTCTATCAAACGATCTAGTTCTTCTTTAATCTTAGCACCGTAGTTATCATTGTATGTGTATGGTTTCTGTTTCGTAGACTTTGCATCTGGAGTCATAGGGATTCTATGGGAGCATATGTCCGGGTCTACTCCTTTCAAGTCTTTGTAACTCCAAGCAAACATGTCTCTATATTCATGCAATAGGGCAATTGACTCTTCTTCTTCTTCTTCATTCGTCAAATCATGCCCTATGTATGTAAATTTTTCTTCTTCTCCTTCTATGGTGACTATGATTTTTTTTGTTCTCTCTCAGTTATCATATACTTCTCCAACATCAGCTTTTCTTTTAGGCATTTGTACCATGATTCTTCTATCTTCTATTTCATACTTCTTGAAGTTCTCCGGTACTTCCATGAGTGGTTCTTCTTCTTCTTCTATCTTAGGTGATTTCTTTTTCTTCTTTTGTTTGCTTTATGTATCTCTTATGGATGGCTCAAGTTGTTCCATTTGACTTTCCTTTTCTTCTTCAAGAGTTTTGGCTTCTACAAAATAATGATATTCCTCTTCCGTGGAACAAAAGGTTCCATGATGATAGATTCTAGGTCCTCATCATCACTCTTGTCCAATTCTTGGATCACTTTCGAGCATTATTCTAGGATAAAATCTTCCTTAACAAGTTCAATCATGAAAATGGAAATGCATACCCGTCCTCATCACAATGAGGGGTCCATTGTTCTTCATTCACTGCTATGTCCATCATGGCTAAGATTTCTACCCAACTGTGAGGCTCAAATTCCTCATCTGGAAACACTATAGGTGCATAATTTGGGTCTTGAAGAGTTTGTGGATGTTGTTATGAACATAAAGTCCTGGTTCTAACTGTTCTTCCTCTTGTTGGGCTACTTTACATATCCATAGATGAGTATCCGCATGCAACCATGAGGGGTCTGACTCCAATGAGTGTACCAATTCTATTTCTTCTTGTGTTTTATGGATGGTGTTCCATTGTATTGGGGGTACATCTCGATGGCAATACTCTCTAAGATTGACTTTAGTAGTCACTCCTAAATGTTGCAAGTATAAAGAATTAGTTCAACAATCTTTTATGATTTGCAACTAACGCATGAATGATCTTCCTAAAATCATTTTTTAAGCATGATTTTCCCAAAATCACAAATGGAAAAAGTATGTTCAAACTCCACACCACAAGTGGTGAGAGATATGCCTTCTAGTAAGCCTAATGGCTTCTCTATATGTCTGTCGGCCATTTGTAGCTTCACCTGGTGGGTCTTAATGCTGGCTTACCCCAACGTTTCCATAAAGTAGTCGTAGTGATGGCTACTCCGGCTCTTAAATCTAAGATGGTGTTGGTGGCGTAGCCCTGATGGGTTATTGGAAGATACATGTTACCTTCTTCTCCCTCGCTTACATCTCTGATTCTTTCTATGGGTATCTCAGGTACCTTTCTGTGTGATCCTATTTGTGAGGGACCAGTAGCAAGCTCAGGGAATTGATTTGCTACATGCTTCCACAATTCTAGTTTAAGCTTTAACAACTCCTCTAGAGTGAGATGGCATTGTACTTTAGTATTCTTGATCACTTCTGTATTTCTAGGGATTATTGATTCTTCATTCCTCACTATTATAGTGGGTGCTCTCATGCTAATAAACTTGGCCTCCCAAGGTCCTATGAACTGAGGGAATTCTTGCAAAGAATTGGATTCAAAATCTATTTGTTCACTCAGTTCTTCTTCCTCTACATCATCGTAGATAGAGGGGATGTCTTGAGGAAATTGCTCTTGCAAGTCATCTATTTCTTGAATAAGAGGATGGGTTCCTTGTTCTTTTCTCCACTTCTCTTCTTGGATTTCTGTTAAAAATTCATGAGTACTTATGTATGGAAGACAGGTTGTCTTCAACCTCTATATTTGGTACTTGAGACAGCAGTGGTGCATTCTTCTCTTGGGTCTCAAAGTCATTCGGGTTCCTATGCAAATTCTTTTTCTCATTGCTATCGACCAAGTATTATAACCTCTCTAGTAGTCCTTGAAAGTGTACTTCGGGTTTTGCCATGATGTTCCAATTAAGATAATGAGAGGCTTTGAACATAGTTTGTGCTAACTCTACCATCTTCATGCAAAGTTTAGTCCTCTCAATTTCTAAATCTGCTCTCGGATAATTCTTACTCATTTCAGCTATCTGGGGTCCTTCTTTTAGTCTAGCCTAATATGCATGAAACATCATGTCCAAATTTTTTGGTATAGGTTCCGCTAAAACTGATCCTGATCTCTGAGCTAGGTTCTCCTGATTAGATTCTTGTGAAGTCAATTCTAGGATTTTGGCTTTGGATTCCTTTAAACTACCTTCCAACTCAGTTATCTTTTTACTCCATTTCCTCTTTATTCTTTCTTTGGAATCTTTCCAAGATTTTGTCTTTTTATTACTAGACTCTCCAATTTCACTAGTTCCAGCTATTTTTTTAGGATTTAACTATTGATTTTGTAAGAGTGCATGGGCTCTTAATATAGCTTGGATAGGCACGTATGTAGCTTTGGATCCATTTGCATTGTGTACAATACCTGTCATGTAGATCGGTGTCACTCTTGACGCATTAGCAGGGTTCTTGGGACAATGGTTGGTATACATCACGTTAGCATAGTTGGGCTCCCAATTGGGTTCCAATGGTGGACTATTGTATTGGCATGTTTCCACATGTTCTTGTCACTCCATATAATATGCAAGTGGACTATCTACGTGAGTAAAGTCAAAACTGTTAGAGTTAGGGTCACTTTTTATGATCAGGGGTGAAGAAGGCACTAAAGCCCTATTAAGGTTCTCTTCTATAGCAGCGTATTTGACTAAGATGACATTAGGTGGTGGGGGTGGCTACTGAGCTAAAACAGGTTGAGGTCTCTGTTGAGCTTGATAAGGATAGTTTTGAGGAGGCCTATAGTAATGAGGCTGAGCATTATATTGGCCTTGATACCTCCCTAGTTGGGGGTATGCTTACGGGTACTTCTGTCGTACAACTTGTTTGTTGTAAGGGCAGTCCTGAGCCGTGTGATTCGTGTATCGTCTCTCAATTGTACAGTATTGGCCACTAGGGTTGGCTTGTGGTTGTGTTGCATTGGGACACACATTTTCCATATTATCACCACCATAGGTGTAGCAACACTTGTTTGTTGTTAACCTAGGCATGTGCTTACTAGAAACTCCTAGTTTTTGGGCCACATTTTTTGCTAGGTCCTCTATCGAGCTAGAAAGTTTTGAGGATGCTAGAGATGAACAATCTAAGTCCTTATAGCCCTTTGAGAGTTCCAACTCATCTCCTAAGTTGTCCTCAATGTCTATACAAATTCTTACACATTGCTCTAACGTTCTGGGTTCGTTCAAGTATACATAGGAGCGTAGTTTAGAGCTAACGAGGCCATCTAAAAATAATGACACTTGCTTGGCCTCTGAGGGTAATTCTTGCATCGGACATCTCTCAACATATTGTCTAAACCTACATCCTGCAAGTCTAACTACTTCTTGAGGGGTTTGTTTGAAGCTATGAATCAACGAAGACGTATCATGCCTAATTCCTCTTTAAGAGAATTCTATGATGAATGACTCTAACAAGTGATGGATATCTCTAAATTGCCTTTGTTGCAATGGTTGGAACCAAATTAAATAAGTGTTCTTTAACGTTAGTCCAAACGAATTATATTGCATGAACATGTCTTCTACTTGCTCTGCTCTTAACACTTGCTTAAATTTCGCAACATGGTCATAGGGATCTCTTGTCCCATCAAAGTAATTTTTCATTGACTTCACTAATTGAGTGGGTCTTAATATCCTAGGGTGTTCATGTGGTCTAGGTAGAGGAAAATCATCTCTACCACCTGGTATTCTAGGTTCTCTTTGTCTTTCCACTCTATCGGTGTCCATGCTTGGTCTATCTCTCCCTATGGGATGAGTGAAACTTAGTTCTGGTCTCTCTTTGTTCTTCTCTCTTTGAGCGCCATGGGCTGAGGATGTTCCAACACCCTGATGGCTCATGTTTACATTTGTTCGAGATCGGGAGAAGATTAACTCACCTCTCCATGTGTAGGTATTTCTTGCATGGTCTGGTACTACAAATACTCATTTTGAAGTCTCATCTAGGTATACAACCTTTTCAGGAATATATGGGTCCTTGAATTCATAAATCATGATGGAGCCTACCTCACTAGGTTGTTCCATTCTGTATCTCCAAAATGCTTCGTCAGTTTCCTTATTCAGGAATAATTCTATGCTTCTATTATCGTGAGGGATCCAATCTAGGATTAGTACTCTTGTGAGTACAGATTTCCCTCTAGGTGTCCTCAGTTCTTCTCCTAATGGTTCTTTTCCTTAGGTTCTCACTTCTGTATCTAACTGAACTACACCAAACTCATTTGTATGATTTGGTTGATTACTTATGATGTACATTGTTCCTTCTTTGTCTATGTATGTGTCTCTCAAATTTCACCATTGGATGATCCAATCCAATGGGTTGCTCAGGATTGTGCAATTGCATAACTAATCTTAACAAACCATCCTCATAGATGTGAGCACCTAAGTGATTGGTTCGGACATATTCTAATCGAGTTTTATAGGGTCCTTCAGGTCTTTCCAAGTATGCTACATCTAACCCTCCTTCTGGTTTTTCCGTGCTAAAAGCCATTTCCGATTCACTGGTATCTGAGCCCAACTCGTAAGTGTAACTATGCAATTGTTGAGCCCACAAACGTGCAGTAGTTCCTACACTTGCTTCTGATGATCTAAGGCTTCGTCGGTCTAACTTACCTATATGCTTGCCCGATCTAAGGTTCATGAATTTACTTCTTGAATCACTCAATACGCACTCTGATCGTCAATGTTTCTTTGTTCTTTATTGCTTGTTCCTTCTTTGAATTTCCTTTAAATTCTTGTCTTGTCTCCAATGTATTCGTCAGGAGTCGACTTTTCATTGTACTTTTGAGTTCTTGTTTCGTCAGACTTAAATTATTTCCTTTAGGTTTTTGTATCGCACACTTTTTTCTTAGTCTTGGACTTGAAAAATTAAGTCTCTTGGACTTGATGCGTTCCTATGGTCTTTAATCCACAATGCTAAATGTTTATCCTAAGCTAATAATTGACAGAGGGGGTTGAGGATTCCTCCAACCTCGAGTCAGCTCTTTTGATTGCTTTGATGCCCAAGAAGTTGCACTTCCCAAGCATTGCGTTCTTCACTGCCTTGCCTTGATTGCCTTTGATAGCCCTTGCTAGACCTGTAAAGATCCAATGTTTAGGACAATTCTTAAATTGATGATCAAGCACTTGAATATATACACCTTTACGTTCCTTTCTTTTTTGCCCAAATTTTAATGCCCCCTTTCTTTTCTAATCCCAACAATAGGTCAACCTCAAAAATTGGACTTTGAATGAAAAATATATGAGCGTTCAGATCCTCTAGGGTAAAAACTAACACACAAATTTTCTTCAAATATGATCTAAGGGGTCTCCAATGAGCCTAATCACCCAAAAATCTTCTCAAAATAGCCTCAAATTTGCCCAAAAAATCAAACCCTAGATTTGGCATTTTGGGTGGATAATCACGATGTTCTGGGATAATCATGATGGTTTGGGACCATCGCGATGGCTTAGGTGAACTATCGCAATGGCATGATATAATCGTGATGGTCCAACGATGCGAGGCATCGCGATGGTCTAAGTGAAGCACCACGATGGTCTGTCTAGCGAACGATAATGATGGTGTGAGCCCATTGTGATGGTCAACAGTCAACGCAACCACCATGATGGCGTGAGCCCATCGTAATGCTCATGAGGCACAATGGCTTGAGCCAATTGCGATGGTCCAGTTTTGAAGCATCGCGATTGGCGTACCTGGTATCATCACGATGGTCTATCTTGACACGTGGTAGGGGATTGTCGCAATTGGCGTAGGCCAATCGCAATTGCATGGGATTGACAGGATCATCGCGATGGTGAGTGACCGTCACGGTGGTTCAAGTGAATCTTCACGATGGTGTGAGATCATCACAATGGTCCGGTCAAGCCGCCACGATGGCATGAGCCAATCGTGATGGTGTGACACAATCATGATGGCATGAGCCCATCAAGAGGGTCCACCAAAATGATGTTTTTGAAGATGCAATTGTGGATTCATGTGTGCGCAAGGCTCGCGTACCTCGTGGTGTGGTTGTTTACCAAAAATGCCAACTTTGTTACACCATCGCGATGGTCCAACTCCAATGGCTGATTCTAATAGAAAGTGAATTTCTTACCTTTTGGAAGCTTTCCTGCTGCTCTGGAGCACTGTACCTGCAAGAAAACTCAAAAACACATACAACACAACAAGCACAAAATCTCTCTCTCTCTCGCATTCACAAATGAGGGAAAATGAGGAGGATGGGTGGATATGGCGAATTTTCTGACTTTTTCAGAGTTGAAGAAGATGATGCGGTGATGAAGAAGGAGTGTAGAGGAGATGAAAAACACAATAAACTACTTTTAAAAAAAACAACAAAAACTGAAATTTTTACCTTCCAATGCCACTTCTTGCTATGCTCTTACCATCACACATTCATCCTAGACTTGATCCCTAGCAATGGCGCCAAATTTGGTGTTGCTCTAGCACAGTGGTAAGTACCACGTTAAGAAGCTCCACCTCCTTAATGTCAATCCCTGGAAGAGATAGGATTGATATGAAGATCATGAATGAGAGATGTAGTGAGAGTGAAGGTGAGAAGCATAGAGGTGCACACACACACATTTAAGAGACAAGCAAGACACAATGGAAGATAGGAAATATACTCTATTACTCAAGATCTCAATTACAAGCTCAAAGTAGCTCTAAGCTCTTCTCTACTCACACAAGCTAACCTCAAAAAATGAGCTCTCTAGCTCTCTTTATAGTTTTCAAACTAGTTTTGATCGGTTTCGAATCTAGTGACCGGCATAGTTAAAAAAAATAGGTTCTAGGTGCTATTTAAAGGTCTAAACAAAGTCTAAAAATATCCAAAATTGGTAGGCTCATTCTACCTAAGCTCCTCAAGCTCGAGGACTCCTCGGCTTGCACAAAATGGAGTTACTAATTACAAAAATGCTTGTTCTATGTTACATATGGTACAAGAGTGATGAAAATCACTATTGAGAGTTTTGAAAAGTATTATAAAACATAATTCTTAGAAAAAATAACATGTCTAGCTCCCCACTACTTCGTTGTGGTCCGCCTTCACATACTTCACTCATCATCTGTGCCTTTGGCTACTGCCAACATCATTTTTTTATTGAGAGGGTCTCTTTGTCACATGGCATCTATCTACATATTGATTGAATTGTCTGGCTGCATTCTTTATAGTCTCATTAGGGGTCTACTTAAAACTATGGATCAATGAGGAAGAATTGTGTTTGATTCCCCTCTTTGTGAATTCTCTGATAAATTCTTGAAATAATTGTTCATACTCGCGAAATAGTTGGCATCTAAGGGTTGGAACCAAGTCAAAGCCATTCCCGTAAGGATGAGGTTGAAAGACTCATATTGGACAAAGAAATCATCCACCTATTCTGCATGTAGTACTTGTTTGAATTGTGCAATATGATCATAAGGTTCCCCTAAACCATCATAATAGTTTCTCATACACTTAGCCACTTGGATTGGTCTCAGCTTTTTTCTTGGCTCTAGGGGTCGAATAATGATGGTGACAACCGGTCGCATGGGGTGTATTCCTAGTCCCACACCTTGTGGTGGTCTTAGTGGAAAAGATGGTCTATTCATATTTCCAATTCTTGGATTATTTTGGTTGTTGGGGTTGAGTCCTAGCATGGAAAATTGTATGTGTGGTCTATCATGGATGTTCCATTGATTGGTTTGTCCACACCCTAAGCTTTTAGTCCCTTGTTGGGTTCCAAAGGGGTTTTGTGAAGTAGCCACCTACTCTTCAAGAGGGAATACAGGCAACCTCATGATCTTCTCTAATTACGATCTAGGTAGGTAGCTCTAGATGAATCCTCAGGGTCTCTCAATTCATATATAGTGGTTGGGTTACTTCCTTCTCCCTATACACATGAATCAGCTTGTAATAGTAGGTCAAACCTGCTTACCAAATAGTAGCTTCCTTGTCCCTGTATAAGTGAAGCAGCTTGTAATAGTAGGTCAAACCTCAACCAAATAGTCATCTTGGGGTATCAAATCTCCTCTTAGCACCTAGGTAACAACAAACTTTCCTCTAGGGGTAGCCACTATGTCTCCATTATCGGTCTTGCTAGGGATTCTTAGTTCCTCCATATCTCCTCTCTCATTCATCTGATCAGGGTTTTCTATGACCACATATATTTGTGTTGGAGATTTCCTCTCCTATGCACAGCGGAAAGTGTAGAAGACCTTCTCCTACAATTGAATTTTAAAATGAAAACTAGTATCAACTAAAAAATCCAATGAACTTAAGACTTTGGCCACTCAAACTAGACACTAATAACCTTTCAAATGAGTTATCAAACACTCAATTTGGAGTAGTTTTGGTTTGGCAACTCTTTGCCTCAAAATAGGCTGCTTGTACAATGAGTTAGGCTAAAAACTGAACTTCACTAAAAACTAAATAACTCATAGAACATGGGGAATCTCACAAAAAGTGTTTTATGTAGAGTAAGCATATGAGATAATCTCTCCAAAGAATATTTAAACTCTAAAAATGGATACACATATTGAGACATATGACTATCACAATTAGGCTACCTAGAAAATGGTATGCAACTAGACATAATCTATGAGCCTGAAGAAAACGAAATGACTAAAACCAAATCAACTACCTACAAAGGGACTTCAACACCTTCTTCCTCTATTATTAAGTTTCCTCCCTTGCCTCTTTTGTGGCCAAATGACCACGAGCTCTCATGATGAGTTTGAGAACTCTTCTCCATAACTCCTCCACTACTTTGAGCAGTCACTCTTCTCTTCCGATTCAGTGTTTGGATTTGATTCTCTTTTGATTGATTCTCTTTTGGCCTCCACTACTTGCTAAAGTAAATGCTTCCATTTTTCATTTTTGTATTTCCTTGTATTTGAAAAAATCCTTTTTGCAAAGTATATACGGCCTTGCTTGTTTATTTTTTAACAATTTGTCCTATTTTATCCATGTAGAGACCTCCTTTGTATTTGATCGTTGGTCTTGGGGCTATCATACAAGTTCATGGATATGTACTGTAGAGATGTCCGGTATTCCCTTCTACTATAGACATGAGACCTGCCCTAGGCATAGAACTATGCATATCTTCTGAGGCCATGAGTTTTTCCTCTTCTATGTCACTGGATGTATCTCAGTAAATAGAGTGGTTACTAGGTTGAGCTACACTTCCTATAGAAGATGCTACACTTCTTTGACTACCTAATACTCTTTCAGATCTTAGGTTCATTCATTGCTTAGTTCTTGGGTCGTCTAGGGACCTATTGACTATCCTTGCAAGTTTTAGCACTTTGTTTCCTCCAATTTTCTTCTTTCAAGCTCTTTGATTTTTCCAGGATACACGATATTCAGAAAATGATGATGCATGATACTTCCTCTTGGCAATACACAACTTGAGATGATACATGATTGCCACGATATGATACTTGCTTATCAACGATACATGATACTCGAAAAACCATGATACACGATACTTCCTTTCACAATACATGATACTTGTGAGGTATCGCGATACACAGCAAAGATGATACATGATACTCAACCCCATGATACACGATACATGTGAGGTATCATGATACAACGGAGAGATGATACATGAAACTTGATTTGGATGATACATGATACATGAGCCTCACAATACCATGACCCGCCAATACATGATACTTGGAAAGTATCACGATACATGGGGAGGTGGTACATGATACCTGGTGAGATATCATGATACATGGGAATTCAGGTGTCCCGATACCGAAACTCAACTGACCATGATACTTAGGCCTACCAAGGTCTAAATTTCAAAATTTTTAGTGTATTGTGCTCTTCACAAACTCCTCATCTCCATCATGTGCATGTGGTCATGAAATCACACTCAAAATCCCTTTTCTCAACCCCGCGATACTTCTACTCTTCCGTGTCATGTTTGTGAGTGTTCAAGTAGTTTCTTGAGTAGTGGACAATGAAGTTCTCACCTCAAACATTGACACTTCAACTCCTTGTCACTAATCGCTTACAAAATCCCAAGCTCTACACGATACACAATCGATGATCTCTATTGCTGCTCTCCACGATAACAGTGCTAGCACAAATGACTTACGAATGAAAAGTTTTGTGTAATTTAGGCTTTTGTGGTGACCCATGCTTGAAGTGAAATGAACAATAATTTTATTTTGGGTTTTCTTGTAGTAATTCCTCTACTCTAATCCTATTTGTTCCTTTTGGTCCTAAACCCTAACACTCACTCCTTCCTCATAACCCTACAAACCCATTACACACACCACTAGAGTGTGAAGTAACAAGTGCAAAAGTATTTTGAGACTTACCGCTTACTATAATTGCTTCTCTTCACATGATACGTTCACTCCTAAGCTATTACCATCACATAGGCACCTTGATTGGACTAGTTCATCAGCAATGGCGCCAAAATGTGTATACCTAAATCATAGAGCCTTAGGGACTTGTGCTAACTAAAACTATACCTCAATCAGCCACAAGTACATATAGCACTAGTGGATTAATACACATTCACGTATCAATCCGTGAAATTAGACTTATCAAGTGTATGAAGACATGTGCACACATGATGAAAAATGAAGTGAAAGTGCTAACAATGCATGTATCATGGGTTGATCTACATTCCAAGTCACTTATTACACTAGAAGTGCACATCGCAATATTTGTAACAATAGTAAACACAAATTAGGACTTTTCTCTCAAGTCAAAACTCCGAATATGGACAATAGTGGGTTTCTTTCGCTCTCGACAAGATGCATCTAATGGTCATATTTTTAGCCTAATCTGACAAACATGCTTTAAGTTATGAGCAAAATAGTGAGTGGCGAGAAACACCAACTCCTATTCTAGAGCTCACCTAGATCCAGACATGCATTACAACAACTTAATCACAAACGGAATGGATAGACAAAAATCCTAAACACACAATTCAAGCACCAAACATAGATGATAGCTCTTAATGAAGAAGATACTCAGTAAAGAACAAGAAAATTCAAAATTTTCAGCTTGATTCCTCACAATGGCCAAAAGTCCTTACAAAGAGTCATCAAGTGACTTATGTACATGTGCCCTAAAAATGGTCCTTTCATAGAAGGGACCAAAGCTTTTATTGAAAAACACTAAATTCCTACTATTTTACAAAATTAATGTTACAATGTTTGGGATTCATGTATCTAAAGGACTCCCCTAGTGTATTTGCATGGCTTTTGATAGAGTATTATGGAATTTTGAAGAAGAAAATTTATTCCTAGATTTGAAAATTTTTGGGGCTTGCTTTTCTTTCCCTTTTCCTTCTGCAATGCTTACTATAGCACCCATGAATATTTGGTAAGAAGACTAAGAAGAATCTTTTGCCACAATGGACAAGCCCATTTCAGGTACTAGATATCCTTCCCTATGTATCTATGCACATTTCCACCCTCAATGGGCAGAATCTACCACTTGTCAATGTATGAACGTTAAGGTTCTACATAGATCCCTCTTAGTAGATACACTTGGTAACCTAGGCATCACCATAGATATATGCTTGTACATAGTGTATTCTATTTTTATGATAAATTATGTTTTCCATTGTGTATACATATGCTCCTATTATCCCCCTAGTCTAGAATGCAATCACGCATTCCTCAAAAGCTCCCAACCTTCTCAGTCCACCCCCCACCAAGGTACGTAATGCCCTCCACTACATTCCTTCTTCAATCAACCTCTTGCTTTGATACCTCTTTTTTCCTTAATACCTCTTTTCTTTAATGCCTCATCTCTAAAAGGATGGCCTCACCTCTTGATTATCTCTCTAAAGACCTCATGTTCACCTCCTTTAGCCACTTTGTCCACATCTATGGTCAAGTGGCCTTAGAAGTGCCCACCTTGGGTGAGGTGACCCCAGGGTGAGGCAACAAGGCAAGGTATTCCTAACAATACCCAAGTATTTTCAGCATAGAATCTTGCTACTAATTCCATTAATTGACCCTCATTTGGGCCCCTCAATCCTTTTCTCTATCCTTCTTTGCTTGTAAGGAGACCTTCTAACTCTATATACCTTCCTCCTAGGAAACAATAAGTCAAACTTCTTCAGCCTCTCCACTTCTTCAGTTATCCACTTCTCTTGGGCAATCACCAAGTCCAACTTCTTCACTCATCTTCATAAGGGAACCCATCTTTGCCTTTCTATAGTGACCCGTCAACCTCCTAATTTTCAAAAGCACTTCTTCTCTTTCCCAATGTTTTCTACGAATGCTCATTATGGAAAGTACTATTTCTTCTTCTAATAAGTAAACATATCCAACTGGTGGGGTTTTTGTCCTCTTCTTCTTGAGGGCGTCTCGCCTAGCATCAGGATGACATATCCTTGGGTAGTGTCCCCCATGGGGAAGGGGTGAACTTTATTGGAGGAGGCAAGGTGACCATAACTAGCATTCTTCAACTAGGAGACCCACTCAACTTGGGAAACATTTATTTTTCTTAAAAATCCCATCTACTCCTCTTTATTCCATTTGTCTCTACTCCTATTTATGCTTGCAAACTCTTCCCAATATATACCTTATCTTCTGCTCTATGTGCACTAATACTTCTCTTTCTTCTAAGTTGGGCTCCCATCTCTCTAGGCATATGGCTCTTCCTCCCTCCTGTTAGGCTTGATCATTACATTCTCTTCATCACTCATTTTAGGTTTTATTATCACATTCACTTCATCCTTTCCTTTAGGCTTGATGATCACATTATCTTCATCCTTTGTACCTTCCCAGAAATGTATAAGTATATGAGTATCCAATAGAGATCCTACGTATTGATATATTTAGGTGGTGATGTGTGTGAACACTCTAGGACACCCACACACTTTTTTCCCTCTTTAGGAGGTTTCTTTCCCACAACTTGTAAATATTCCTATTGCCCTAACAGGCTACTTATATTTGTACATTCTAGTGGTAATACATTTAGCATTGTGTGTTCTGCTCCAGGCTTCTTCTTCTTCCTTGTGTTGTTCACATGCTTCTAGAGACATCTAACTCTCCAACAATTGGTATCAGAACCGCCACTTCATTTAGGGCATCGTTTCTCCCTTTGCAATCCCAAAATCGCACAAATGTTGGTGAGCATACTTACGACATCTCACAGATCAAAACAGATTCACTTTGTGGTGTCAAAATCGTGATTTGAGCTCTTTTCAGCCTCCGAATGCACTATCATAGGACTTTGTAGGCTATTTCATCTTTTTGTGCCAAAGGTATATACCAGTTTTCATTCGTGAGGATAAGTATCTCGAAGTCTACTACACGTTTAGTGAAGGGCTTTGGTGTGCAGAAGAAGAGGAGGAAGGAGGAGATGGAGGGAGAGAGAAGAGAGGAGAGACGCGCGAATATGCGTGGGAGCCTCGAAACCCACATAATGAACTCTCGTGAGGCAATGCTCTATATATGATGTATATATATGAATATGGGGGTAAGGTCACATGACCCTTACATCCCCAACAATCTCCCACTTAAGGGTCAATGTGACCATAAGTGGTAACATATACAAAGAATGATGTAGGACTATACAATAATGTACAGGAAGAGTCTGGATCTCTAATACCAATCAGCCTACACCAACTACCTCAAACAAGGTGTATCCATGCACCTCAAACTGCTCTAGACTCATATCGATAAGAGTCGAGCTCACATATGACTGATGCAAGAACTCATGAAGTTCGTGCAAAGCTCCCACTCGCTCTATGCATGTGTCAATCATCAAACGACTAACAACTCCAAGTGCAAATGCTCCAATAGCAACTGCAATGTCTGGTCTCGAGCATAACAGCTCGTACATCAGACTCCCGAATGCTGACGAAACCTGTGCTATCCTGGCTAACCTAAGTATGTCAGCCATGCCTGTATCCGAGGCATCCAAAGCACCATCATCAAGACCAACATGTCCTGACATATCTATGTCAACATCTGGCATGAGCAAATCCAAGAATGACTGCATAACTGCTGACTCCTCAACATCCAAATCAGCCATGCTCGCAACCAAGGATATATCTAGTTGTGCATCCTGAGAGCTAGTATGCTCTGGTATACACTATGTATCATAAGAGCTATCATGCTCTACCACACCAAGTGTATCATCATGCTCCACATGAGCTAACTGCACAACATCAACACCAAGGTCAAACTGATGATCACACTCTAACTGAGTATCATCACAATGCTCTACATGAGCATCCACATCATGCTCTAAAGCATCCAACTGATCATCCAAAATATGCTCCAAATGAGCATCCACATGATCAACAAAACCATGCTCCATAGAAGCATCATGAGCATCCAAAACATGCTCTACATGTGCATCCATCTGAGCATCAGAATCATGCCATACATGTGCATCAAGAATGTCCATAGACCTATCTATAGGTAGACAGAATGAGACATGACGAGTCTCACATCGCACATAAGGCTGAACTCCCACTGAGACGAGACTGTCTCTCACATGAAGTACCTGCAGTGGATACCTGTGCCCAACCCTGGCACCTCTGACAAGCATAAGCTGTCCCAACCGCAACTGAAAATGATGCTCACCAAGGAATGCATAACATCTGCTCTCCTGTAACTGGCTAACTGAAATCAAGCTCATAGGGAATGAAGGCACATAGCGTACATGTTTGAGCATAAGTGATGCTCCACTAGGTAGCATAAGGCATATATCTCCTGCACCCTCAATGTCATATGTCGTACCATCAGGCAACTGCACACATCCACGACTCTCATGTGAGAATCGACAAAACCACTCACGATGTGGAGTAACATGAAAAGTAGCTAATGCATCAAGCAACCAATCCATATGTGTGCTATCCAATGAACAAGAGGAATCCTGAGATGAACCATAAGAGAAAGTGATATCACCATCACTGGCATAATCAACTACCATAGACTCTCCTGAAGTCACTACCTGATCCACATCATGTGCATGTCTCTGATGTCGTCGTCGCATCCGCCTGAAGCAACGTCGTCGAATATGGCCCTCATGACCACAATGCCAACATCGAAGTCGTCGATGTGATCTATGTCTCACATGAGTCAATGGACTCGCATACATATCATGTAGTCTCTGCCATAATGCACTACTCGTCTCCTCATACATAACAGACTCATATATAGAATCCACAAGTTGTAATCGGATAGTGGAGCTGGCCAATGCATCCATATCCATCCATACATGATCGGGCATGTCACAAGGCCTCTGTGCATCTCTATGCACATACATGTGTAACCCTGCACGAACCAATGTATGCCACATCTGAGCTTTCCATCTCGGAAAGTCAGTGCCATCAAACCGAGAAGACACCATGCTGGCAATCCAAGAGACTAGCAATGTAATAAGAGACTAAAAACGATAATCTATCCTCAATAGGATCACACCTGCGTATCCATATGCATAAGTCATATCACAAATGTCTCGATGGAGAAGGAACTATGTGAACCACCTGTCACATAACCATGCATCTAGCATGCACATAAAACCATGAGCATAAGCCTGCTCACCAAGTCTCCAAAGTGATCAAGTAGATGTGAAAGAATCCTAGGAAAATTTCGGCAGAGTATCCCCTGTAAACTGAGCAATCAAACAATATAACCAATATCAAAAGAACAATGAGTAATCTGTCACCACCTGTCACTGATGTAATCAAGGATAATGGAAAATACATATGCCCATAAACTAATGGCAATACATGCCAATACAATGGCAATACAACTCCCACTCAAGAATAAATCCTGCAAGATGGTCCAATCTATCACAAATAACCTGTGACCAAGTCCAAGTGAATGGAGATAGTCAATGATCCAAAGTTATCGCACAAGCTTCAAGATCCACTAGAGCTCTCTTCTAGCATAAAAGCCAATAAAATTTCGGCAGCATCTCCTCTGTAAAATGGACTCTAGAACCAAAATAACCATGTGGGAATCACCATCCACATATGCCAAGAATCACACTGGCAAATATATATCAATCAATGATGAAATGCTAATAATGGTGACAAACGAATGTGTAACTGAGGCTCCAATCTGGATCATGTACCTGCAAAAAAAACAAAAGATACAAGTACCAAACAAGATCCAAAATCAACTCTCATAAAAGTATGTGCAACCGGCAAGTAAATCCATAACCAAGTGGCATAAGCAAGATATAGACCACAATGCCACTATACATCCATGATCGAACTCATGATGACATAAACCTCAAAAAGAGTATAACACAATGTCATCTTACATGTCAAATACGTGACAAGATCATGCTCTACTCTCATATGGAGGAGCTACCACAATGATCATACATGTACAATGCTTTGAAGCTCTGAAAATAAGAGCTTGCACACCATAAATTCTCTCTCGAAGAAGTTCCAAAGCAAATTCAACCTCCAAGTGCAACTAGGGTTCTTATAGTGAAAATTTGCTGCTCTGTGTTTTGCTATTTTAGAGGTGATAACCTCTGAATCTGAACTTTTGCTCTCCAGCAAACTTCAACATCTAACTCTTGGCTACGTAACGAGATAAAGAACACCTCAATCGAAGGTGCGTAGCTCAAGATATGCATAAAACAAGCACCTGCTATCAATTTCACTATCACTTAGAACACTGCTACTCTGTATTTTGCAGTTTCGGTGATCTTGCACTGAGAATCTGAATCTGAGTTCTTCTACAAAGTTGTAGCTATCTTTTCAAGCTACAAGTAGCAAGTTGAATCATTGCATTCCGACCTGTAGAACTCAAGTTATGATAAAAAAACAGACCTATTGTCCTAGTGAATGTAGATTTGCTTTGTACAACAGTCTTCGTTTTTCGAATTTTCGGCACTTTAGAGGTCCAAACCACGTTCTGTGCTCTTCTGTGAAGTCGTAACCCTCTGTGTTAGCTACGCACAGAAATTTAAAACGAATCAATCCGAGCTTCCTTGCTCGAGTTATGACCAAAATACTGAACTGTTGTTGAGAGATGCCGACATGCACTTTTACCTCTTCTCACCTAAGCTTCCATTGAAGCTTCTTGCACACCAGCCTTCAACATGCTCGGATACCAATGAAGAGCTTTGGTGTGCAGAAGAAGAGGAGGAAGGAGGAGATGGAGGGAGAGAGAAGAGAGGAGAGACGCACGAATATGCGTGGGAGCCTCGAAACCCACATAATGAACTCTCATGAGGCAATGCTCTATATATGATGTATATATATGAATATGGAGGTAAGGTCACATGACCCTTACATCCCCAACATTTAGCAGAATTCGTCTGGGCAGTTTTGTTCAACTTTTTGAGATACGATCAATTTTCTCCATCAAGGTATTTTACTCATCTGCCATGGCTAAAAGCAGTGATGTATTCCGTATATTCGTTGTTGAGGATAAATTGGATGGTACCAACTACCCATTATGGGCTTATATGATGCGACATGTATTAGTTGCAAAAGGACTATGGAACATTGTGCAAGGTGTTGAAAAATGTCCTATAACACTCGCAACTGTTACAACTATAGATACTGAAGCTAATGTAGATGATGTCGAAGATGGTGATATTCTACAGATTCCTGTTTGTGCCGTTGTTTTTGTTGTTTCACCTATTGCAAAGCGAATTCGTTGGGATAGTAGAGATGCTCATACACATGCATTGATAGCTTTTTATCAAACGTGCCATTATTCCCCATATTTTCTCTTGCAGAACAGGTAAGGATGCTTGGGATATACTTACCACATTGTTTCTGGCTAGGAATGAGGCTCCTGTTGCTTACCTCTAAAAACAATTGGAGAGTGAGCACATGAATTAAGGTGATTCTATGGACAGTTTTCTGACAAAGATCAAGGATTGGAAGGAATATTTGATTTTTGCAAATGAAGTCCTTCCTGACAGTTCACTTGTGCAGACTTTTCTGAATGGACTTCTCAGCTCATATGAGAGTTTTGCTTCTACTCTTCGTTTGATGATGAAAGGAAATCCAAATGCCTTAACAGAAGAGTTAGTTTCTATTTTATTTCAGGAAGAGTATTCTAGGCAGAATAGGTCTACTATGCATGTGCAAATCAAGCTTTCCTGGCTAGTCAAAAGGGCAAAGAAAAATGGAGCTCTTCTATTAGTAAGCAAAAATCTGCAAATGTTGCACATTCGAAGAAGGAAGACAAAGATGAAAAGAAATTAGAAAAGCAGACATTGTTTTGCAAATATTCTAAAGCAAATGATCATGTCATTAAGATCTATCCAAAACTGGTTGCTAAAGAGGAAAAGAAGAAAGAGGCCAGAATGGTTGTTGTAGAGGCCTCTACGCCGAAAACAGAGTCTGCTAATCTTGTGCAAGATGAAGAATAGGCGTTTACTATTGTTTGTAGTTCTTACCCATCTTCTCATGAGCAGTGCATGTCTGTAGTGGACTTAGATGTTTGGTAATTTGATAATGGGATGACCAAACATATTAACTAGCAACATAGTTTCTTCTCTTCACTTGAGCCTGCCCCTACATGGAATATTGTTACATGCACCAACAACTCCTCTTATCCCGTTATGGGAGCTAGTAAGATCATTTTGACTACTACTGATGGTAGTTCTTTCACTTTGTTAGGTTGCTTTATTCATGCCAGGGATCAAGAAAAATATGTTATCAGTTTTTTCATTAGCCAAGATTGGCTTGGTTGTGAAATTTATTGATGATAAATGTACAATTCATGCTTTGTCAAATGGCAACATCATTATTGCTTCTGGCATTTTATGTCATGGGTTGTATAAGCTCATAGACTATGAAAGATTTGTAAATGATTTGGCATGTGCAATACATGATACTCATGCTATGTCAGATGCAAAGCTTTGGCATGCACGCTTTGGTCATCTGAGTTTTGCTAGTTTGCTATGCTTGCAGAAATCTGAAATGGATTCCTCTTTGCCCAAATTTGAGGCACCTAGAAAACATGTTTGTGAAGGTTGTATTTTGGGAAAAATACAACATTCCTCCTTTCCAAAAGATGGTTCAATTCGGGCTTCTCAGAAATTGCAGCTTGTACATAATGATGTCTAGCGTCCTATGCAGACACCTTCTTTTGGGAACTATCTTTACTTCGTGACTTTCATCGATGATTTTTCCAGTCATGCATGGGTATATCCATTGAAGGCAAAGTCCGAAGTGTTTATGTGCTTCAAACAGTTTCTAGTTTTGGCTAAAAATCTCTCAGCATGTAAAATGGGCACCCTCCATTCTAATGGAGGGAGGGGAATATATGTCTTCTGACTTTAATGCATTTCTGGCTGAATGTGGGATAAAACATCAGTGTACTATGTCGTATACACCTCAACAGAATGCAGTTGTTGAACGAAAGAACAGGTCACGCATGGAGATGGTGAGGTGTATGGTCAAGAATCGGGCTTTACCGCATAGTTTCTGGCTTGAGGTTGTCATGTGTTCAGCATATGTATTTAATAGGTGTCCCACTAAAGCACTACAGTCTATCACTCCATATGAGGCTTAGCATGGTCGCAAGCCATTTGTTTCTCATTTGTGTGTTTTTGGTTGTTTGGCATATGCATTAGTGCCTGAACAACATCTCAGAAAATTGGACGATAAAGTAGTAACATGTATTTTTGTTGGTTACAGTCCTAAAAGCAAAGGCTATCATCTGTATGATCCACAAACTAAATGCATTCTAGTTAGCTGTGATGTTGTTTTTGTGGAAGATGCTATTCAGCCCTTACTTTCATGTACTAAGTGCTCATATGTTCACACATCCTTCTCATCCTTTGCACAAAATATGTATGATTTAACTCGATTATAGAAGAAAAAGTTTTCTTAAGCTTTTAAGATTGAAGGCATGAAAATTTGTAAGCTTAAGAGCTAGAGTGCTTCCATCAACAAATGAATCTAGAATAATACATTCTCTTAAGCATTTTTCTATCCCATCATATATAGTAGACTTGTTTCACTTATGTGATTAGCAGCATGCAAAACAATCGAGTCACATATTTATGATAGATTTGGACAAGAGAAAGCATTAGAAATAAGCATCATTAATAAGCAGGAGTAGAAAAAGTTAAGTACAAGGCATTGTGCAATAAACTAGCACATACTGGAAAGAAAACTCCTCTTATCACTTTCTCATGTGCCTTGATTCCCTCTACTTTCTCTATAAGAGTTCAGTCAGAAGCATATTTATGTATCAACAAGTGTCGCGCCAACATAGAATATAATTCATGCTCTCTGTCATCCAAGAGGTGTTTGGTTCAAATTTCATTAAAGACAGCAACTCTACAACATTAATAAAAAACAAAGGAATTTTTCCAAAACAACCATTATTTCCTCAAAAGGATTTCCCCTCTATCTGTGTTCCTTGAGGTCAAGCCACATTAAGCACTTCCTTAGCGATGTACAGAAGTGTCGATCTTTCCAATCATAATCCCTATTACTTTCCTGATAAATGATATCATTGTTTGCTTTTATCGAAGTTGAACATGTGAGTGTAGCTCACAAATACAAACGAATATGTACATATACTCATTCCCATGTTTGCAGTAAAGTTTTATTTAACAAGCACACTAAACGCACTGAATCATCCTTCATCGATTCATTAATTGCTTCTTCTTCTTCTTCTTCCAATCGGCAGACATAGCATGCAATGAGCTTTCGTCGACGTAGACACAGACAGGGCCAAGGCCTTCTTCCGTTAGACGTCTCCATGCTGATCTCCGCTCATAGCCTTTTAACTTCATCATCAGTCAGAACAGGAGAGAGAGAGAGAGAGAGAGAAAGCTTCAAATAGTTAGAAGCTTTTGTCGGAGCTGCCACCTTCCAAAGATTCCAAAGTGTCGTTAAACCATTGTTTTAAGTAGAGCATAAACAGTAGAGCATAAACTTTCCTCTCATCTCTCTCTCTCTCACATGAGGAAGGCTCTGAGAGCAGCTCTCGTATGCTTCATTATTTCCTACGCGGCACAGACATGCAACAGCTTTCATTCGTACAAAAGAGAGGAAGAGAAGCTCTTAGATGTTCCCTGTTACAGATTGTGTCGCACTGTTCAGAACATTTGGAAGAAAATTCTGGCAGGAAGTCTTGCTCTGAATTGAAGCATGTTAAAGGAAAACTTCATTTCTCAATCTTGCTTGACACTTTGTATTCTACATGATCAACAGAAAAAAATGTATAGCCTCCTTCTTTCTCATGCGCACGTATCCCCTTCTGTTTGTATCACTCTGCAGGAGTCTTTCTGTCAATAGATCATGCATGACGTTCTTCTCCTTGGCTGCCACTCTGATCATCTTCATGAATTAACATCAATCTATGAGTATAGATATATATATATATACATGGCTTAACTTGCATGAGAGCTGCCCTTATTCTTCTCTTAATCTTTCATACTTGGAAAGAATTCATAAACCACGCTGAATTCGGAAATGATAGTTGTTGTCTGTTGTTTCACATTTAACTATGAAGAGATGCATATCAAGTTCCAATAAGCGTGTGAAGCTCACACGTTATGTTTCTTCTGTTAGAAATGATGTATGAAAATTTGTTTTTGTTGATGTTCAATCCAAGAACCAAAAATATGATGTGACGGTGATTGTTTGCTTTGACGTGTTGAAACTTTCGATTTGCCTTATGAATTGCGATAAATGATAATGAAGGTTGCAATTGTAAATGATGGTAATCATTGACTTTCGATGATTTTAAAGCAAAATGTCGATGCCTAAATAAAGCATTGATATAGTACATGAAGTAACTTCTTCAATTTATTGCATGCGTATGACTTTGTGCTTTTGTGTCCTCCGATTTGAATGCAATCTCTCGAATAGCTACTGAGTCATTCATCTTTGTTTTCCCTAAGAGCTAAAGAGAAGAAGCAATTTTCACCAAGAATTTATCTTTGATATAAATTGTCATTATAGCACAATGGGAAGTACCAACGTGAGGAGCTTCACCTCGTAATTTTCAATCCGTGGAGAGGTTAAGCCAATATGAAGATCAAGAGAGAATGATGTGTATGAAGAAGAAGGTGAGAAATGCAAGAGCATACACACACATGTATATGCACACACAAAGAAAGTCGCAATGCATATCAATGGAAGGCAAGAAAAGAACTCTTAATCATATTAATCATCATCTAGTTACAATATCTCTTCTATCTCTAGCTCATACATTCATTCATAAACTAACAACAGCCTCCTCAAAATGAGCTCTCTAGCTCTATTTATAGTTTTTGCCTAGTTTTGACCGGTTTCACATCTAGTGACTAGCATAGTTAAAAAATAGGCTCTACCTCTAATTTGAACTATCTAACGACTTTCAAAAATTACAAAAATTGGTGTGAGCTTTCTACCTAGACTCCTCAAGCTCGAGGACTCCTCAGCTTGCACAAAATGGAGTCGCATCTGCAATAATTGTATGTATATACATATGATACATTGGTTTAGTGATAAAAATCACTATTATCATGATGAAATCTTCTGAGTAATTTTAAGTGCTTCTTCTTCTTCTATGATGAGAACTTGTACTCGAACCTTTGCCTTGAACACTCCCCTCCTCCTCGTTTATGTCATCCCTGATAGAACCTCATTTAGTGTGAGTAATGTAGTTGGTGAGCAAGTCTATTTCCAAGGTGTGTTCGATGATGCGAAGTCCCCAGATACGATCACGTTCAAGTTTCTCCCAATCAATGGGCTGGGGATCATCTAGAGGTGGGCGCATATAATGTTCTGAATACATGATTCGTTCGAAAGCAAACAAGTGTAGCAGATGTGTTGGATGACTGATAAACATTTCTGAGTGATATTCCTAAATGCCGGTGATGAACATTTCTTAAAATGTCTGCTTGTAGCAGGCAGGCATATACTTCAGTCTGCAGTGCCAAGCATAGCATACCTTGAGAGAAAGTGTTGTGCTCATGTCGTAGACTAGGTCCAAGCTCCCATATTCAAAGCCTGGTGTATTCGCAGTGGGAGCCCTGACACGTTGAAAGGTCTTGAATACGATCTGCATCATATAAATAATATTTACAGTCATTTGAGCAGCGATATCTGTCATTTTGTGTAGACGAGGCAACCAATGACGAATGGTGGCCATCATATAGCCGACAATTGAAGTATTATTCGTAAGAGGCACGAGATAGGGATAATTGAGTCCATCCTTGCATTAAGGATTATTATGGACCTTAATAGAAACTGCCTTCCAAGTACGTCTACACGGAACCGGTCCATAACACGGGTTGTACTTCAAGTGTGTCGGTGCACGCATCCAGGTATGCATCATTTTTGGGTACTTTTGTAGTAGGTCAGCATGCCAGGTGGGTTGATAGATGTGGCCTTGCTCTGCTTCGGGTGGAACATCCTCGGGCTTGAATTGTGTAGTGTGCATGGGGCACTTCTGAGTCTCTTTCTCCACTTGAAAATTATATTTCTCTAGCAAAAGGAAATATGGCTTATACTGTAATTCACTAGACATTATATGTCTGGGGGGGGGGGGGGTGTGATAGCAGCAAAATAAGGCGACTTCAAAATAACTTCTTCAAAATTTGCCATCGCATGGAGTTTCACCTCTACGCGAGCAGAGTGTCTTTTACCCAATTCTTCGATGGTCTTTAACCAAGTCGGCGGTGGTAATTCGTAGGTGTCCTGTCCTTCAGGGGGATGAGCTGCCACCAACAACAAGTAAGGGTACGTACTCTTCTTCGAATGCCTCCTCAACAAGGATAGGTATTGTTTCCTCTGGTTTCGATAGATCAGGTGGTGACTCTAGTCAAGGGGGTTCCCTCATATTAGATACTTGAGTATGTAAATCCTGTACTTTCATATGTAGCACAGTCAATTCTTCCAAGAGGGCAGGTTGTGCCACTTCCTGTACAATAGTGGATCCCAAAGAATCTTTAAGCAACAGAGTTTTATTGGTGTCCTTGAGGGTGCAGCATTCTTCCTATAAACGATCATACTCCTCAAGCATACATGCATGGTCTTCCAATAGTATCTGCATCGATTCTAGGGGAACAGCTTGAAAGCGGGAAAAACTAAGTGGTGTATCCAGATTGTCCAATGTAGCTTCAAAATTCTCACGATTGTGTTGTTGCAAATGTTGATTTTCCTCCTTTGTTGCGTTGAGGCGTCGGTGAAGGAGCACCATATTGCGTGACAGTTGGGCATTTCGCATCAAATGAACATCTAATTGTGATTCCGCTTCTTTCACACGTTCCTATATCTGAGCTTCAAGATTTCATTGTTGTGTCTGATATTCGGTTTCCAAGTTTTGATATTTTTGGTTAAGCTCCTCATTCGGTAGGGTGAGTGCATCTAAGCTACCTATAATTCTTATGTAGTCCATTGTAAGGCGGAGTGCTATTGCCCGAGTGATGAATATTCAACATTAATTTGTTGCATACACCGTACTATTTGGTGGAGAGCAGCATCAATAGTGGATGACGAAGAAGATGCAAGGGTGGTGAATGCGAAATGTGGGGTGGTTTGTAATGAAATGTGAGTGGGAGTAGGGGGGGGGGGGGGGGGGGGGGGGGATAGTGGATGCAGTGGCGAGTGATGGGAGTGACGTGCGAATAGGTGATGTGTGAGATGTGGTACGTGGTATTGTGGATGCATGTAATTGTGTGTTTGGTGAAGCGGTGGGTGAGATATCTATCCATGTCACTAGTGGAACTTTCAGTGATTGCCACATGAAAGAGTGATGTCGGTGCGATGTTGCATGGGGGTGGGTGCAATTTTGTGGTGAGAGGTGAGTGAGAAGGTGTGCTTGGTGGCCATAGAAAGGGAGCTTGTGGGCAAAATTCTTGCAAGGGTCTCACAAAAGAAAAACATGTACATTAGGGTTGCAAAAAGGATGTGAAGGAAGTATAGAAAGAGATCGACTATGTGGAGATGGGAAAGGATTATAAATTGGTGGTATATGAGGGAAAGTGCGGGGGAGGGGAAATGATGGGTGGTGTCATGATAGGTGGTATGGAAACGGGGGGAATGGGAGCAGTAGTCGAAATTGGGCTTAATTCAGGGGGCCAAACACAAACGAGGGATAGAATGCAAACCTTGGGGCTATCTACAACATCAAGGGAGGTCGGGGTTGGGATCAGTTGAGAGGGGAGGGTTTTCCTAAGGGTATATCCAAGGGAAGTGTGTTCCTCGATCAAGTCAATCGTAGAGGAACCCACGGGGGATGCTGATGTGATGGGACCAGTAGGAACACGAATATATGTAACTGGGCATTTGAGAATGTGAACCCACTGAGGGCCGAACTTGGGTAAGGGATTTCGTAACAAAAATCGTAATGCTTCTGGCGTGCCCACAGCTTTAACCAACTCCTGCATAGTAGAGATAAAAGTCTCTTCGAAGCCACCGCTGACCAGTTCTTGTTGTAAGATTGTTTCGCTTTGTTCTTCCATTAATCTAGTTTGTGCCCAAACTTTATGCATGTTATTGTAGAGCCGTTGAATGGTGATGGTGTAAGTTTCTACCTCGACTGTTTCTTCTTCATACGTGCTAGCTTCTCTTGAAATTTCAACATGTGCTTCCGATTGATTTACTTCTTGGTCACTAGCTTTAGTATTAGCATCCGCTTTCTCTGATGGTGTAGTGGCGTAAGCTAGGCATTCAAATTCTTGAGAGACAACATGGATATCTAAAAACTGAAAATCACTAGACAATACATCAGGGATCTCAAAATCAAACATAGTATTGATATCTTTCGTGCCTAAGCTTGTAATGGGAAGGTGAGGGAATCAAAGACAAATGTAGAAGTTGCAAGGCGAGCTTCTACAGTCATGGTGGTCATAATTGGAATGGTAGTAGGCAATGTAGTCTCTTCCTGTGAAACTTCACGGAGTGTGGCGGAGCGGCTCAGGTGAACACGGAGAGGGGGAACCCTTTGTTGTGGTTGAACTGGAGATTTGGGGCAAGATTTTAGGTGTAAGCTGAGGTGATGGTGACACCGACACTTGTAGACATGGAATGGTGCCATACATGCACTTGAATCGACGAGGTTTGAGAGGTCTCAGTGTCTTCTTGGAACCTTTATATTGTTTCAATTGCTCAGTCGGTAGTGCTCTCTCTATAGTAATATCATAGGCTAGACACATGTATATGATGTGTGTGACAGCAAAGCATCCATGAACAGCCTTCTTCTTCTCCCACCGATGTCCTGCCAATACAAGTTGATCCTGAATATAGGTGGAAATATCAATTGTTTGAGGCAAAGTGTTGTAGACACATTCTGAGCGGAGTGGTTAACTGAGGTGTGATGGCCGAAATAGTGGGCCATTTATCAACATCACTTTGCTTCATTGGTTCTGGAATGAGATGCTCTTTCTCTGTGGGCATATGAGTGACGAGAATTTTTAGTGCATTCCTGATTAAGTCCAATAACAATGTGAACTTCTTGAAAGGTGGGTCATTCACCAAGGATGGTAATATGAAAACAGGGTCCAATTCCTTGTGCTCCTGCTCTCTAATAGAAGCCATTAAATAGTAGCACCAATAAAAATCCATTTTCGAGAGTTCCACACTGAAGTAATTTGCAAATCCTACCTATGCCATATAGGTTAGAAATCCTCGCTATTATGGAGATTCTAAAATTCTTTTGAAAAGAATTGATAGCGTCTCCGAACATTGGCATTGTACATTAGGTTAGCTTCATATATGAATTCTACCTCTCCCAGGGGTCCTACAAGCGCTTAGAACCAGTGTGCCTTGCTGCTCACCCTTTTTTTTTGTCCTTGAGGAGGGTCTTCAATGGGCATTGGTCCTGTAAAACCCTGGAACTCCTCCGGGATAGCCTTAGGCAAGCTCTCAAATGGAAGAGCCGAGAAATCCACAACCGATCGCCCGAGCGTTGCACTTGTCGAACCTTCCTCTTGCATGATGGAAAGATTGTGCAACGGACCAAAGCTGAAGTGAAGAGGAAAACACATTTGTCATGGAAAATAATTAAGATCCCAAAAAGATGATACCTCCATTCCTTTCCACTGCCAACATGCTTCCCATGCAGTGTGAGATGTTACTGATGTGAGAAGTGAATTGTGAGGAGTGCATGTTTGACTGTGAGTGGGAGTGTGTGAGGTGCATGGCTTTACAATTGATTTCGAATGAGTATTGACTACGGAGTTAGTGTATGTTACAAGGACAGTGGTGATATGAAGTTGTCTAACTGGGTCTGTGTGTAGTGGTTAATAAGAGTGTTAGTTTCACTAAGTCGATGGTCGAAATGAGTTGAGTCCAGAGTCATCGTGATTACGTAAGGCTTAGGGATCCATTTTTGTGTCACACAGGGGGGTTAGAAGAGATGAAGTGTTATTTACAAAAGAAGGTGTGTGGGGTTTTCTAGTAGTCTCAGAAATGGTCTTCTTAGAGCTGAGTGAGGTTGACACATAAACTAAGCACTTTGGTTCCTGGCCTAGAGTGATGTTGATGAATGGTCTCCTATCAATGATACTGGGGACATCTCTTCCTCCAAGTTGGCACATAGCTAGGGGATATTGTGGGGTGTCCACCAATTGAGCTTCTCTCTCTAGTCCTCTCCTTCGTAGTCTCATTCACCTAATGCGTTCCAATGCTTCCGCTTGAGCTTCAGCTCTGATTCGTTCCTCTTCTTCCTTTCGCTTCTTGGCAAGAGTTAATCGTTTAAGCATGTCAGCGGTTAAAGGTTCGTGATATAGCTTAACACAACATCCGCTAATATAATTAGGCAATACTTCTCCTTCAAGAGTTGCTAGCTGAACTCCACTGCTAGTCGATATCTTATTGTCATGGGTCTCTAACTGCGTTTCTCTAACTTGCGAACATGTTGTTTCAAGGTGTAAACTAGCACCAAATCTCCTACTCATAATCCCTTGTCTTTAATATGATCATCAAAGTATCCTTTTTGTCCCTTCTTAGTGGCATAAATTCCTACTATTGCTCGCAATCTTGTCTCTCCCAAACACTCTAAATCAAGTATTCTTGAGGAAATCTCATGACCTATCCATTCGTACTCCTGAGCGATCTTGAGTGTAGGTATCAAAAAATCTAAAGGCAACATGACATTCTAGCCAAACACCATTTGGAATGGTGTAGCATGAAGCATTGTTTTATAGGCTACGTGATAAGCCCACAAAGCATGGTGTAATTGTTGATCCCAATCCGAACGTTGATTATTCACTATTTTGGTGAGAATATTACACAAAATTTTATTAGTACTCTCAGCCTATCCGTTAGCTTGTGGATGGTATGAGGCTGACTTCTCGTGTACAACCATAAAGTCCTGTAATAGATATTCAATAACCTCGTTTAAGAAATGAGTACCCCTATCAATTACAAGCTTGATAGGAAGTCCATATCTTGTGAAGACATTCTCGAACAAAAACTTAGCAGTGGTGCGTGCATCATTTTTTCTGGTGGCCTTAGCTTCTACCCATTTCGTAAGATAATAAGTGGCAACTATGATATACTCACCATGAGTTGCTATGGCCAAACCTCTGTATTGTGCTTTACTTGAGGATAAAACAATTCTTGGTTGCCTTGCAGGGGGATTAATGGGTTCCACAAAATCTATTCCCCATTTTGAGAATGCACATCCTCCCATAATGGGTCGTAAGGGCATCTCATCCCTGTGTATGGGATACTGAGTCCTTTGACATACATCACATTGTTTGATGTAGGTGTGGGCATCCATATGCATAGTGGGCCACCATAGTCTTGAAAATAATATGGCTTTGATAACGTGATCCAGTCCAAAATGGCCTCATGATGCACCTTGGTGTGCCGCTTCCAATAAGTTAAGATATTTGCTTTTGTGCACACATATCCTCAGATAATCCTCTTGTCCTCGCTTATACAAGCTATCACCAATGAGCTTGTATTCTAAGGCCTCTTATTCTAAGTTGCATCTATAGACTACAGTCATGTCCACTGGAAAGGTTTGTGCCCTTAGGTAAGTAACAAAAGGTTCACTTAATTTGGTGTTAAGGTCACTTGGTACAAAGTGGCATGTTCTATGGGTGGGTCTATTATTGCATTTAGGACAATTCTCACACAGTCTTCGGACATCTTTTTCCATTGACGGCCAATACACACCTAATCTTTTTAAGTTTGATAGTGTCACTTGTCTAGAATGGTGTTGCTCCAATGCACCTACATGTGCTAATTGCAACCAATTGTTGTGATCCTGTTCTTCCACACAATAGGCAAGGCTATTATGGTGGTCTTGCTTATAAATACTTCCTGCAAGAAGTTGATATATCTGCCCTTTCACAACCTCTTTCCTTTGGGTTTTTACTTGGGGGTTCTTGGGTCCTTATGTCAGTATTGGAACTAATGACTTGGCCCATTCAGGGACAATCTCAACATTGAAGAGATATGCATCTGGTAACTCGTCTGCTACCCCTGTAGCTACTTCTCTTGACATTATCCTAGAGAGGTGATCCGCCCTTAAGTGTGTTTTTCCCTTCTTGACTACAACTTCAAAATCATACTCCATCAAGAGTAAAAACCAATGTACCAATCTACCGGTGTTACATGGCTTGTTGACCAAATACAAAAGGGCTTGGTGATCAGTAAAAAATTTAAACTTATTTGCCAATAAATAATGGCAAAACTTCTTCACCTCATGGACCATTCCTAATCCGTCTCTCTCTATAGTGGTGTAATTTCTCTATACCGTGTTCAATTGCCTACTAGAGTATGCAATGGGTAAATCTATATTTCCCTCCTCATTGGGTTGTGCCAACACACATCCGATAGCATGATTGGAGGCATCTACATGTACATGAAAATTTTTGTCCCAATCAAGCACTGATAGAATAGGTGCAAAACACAATCATCATTTAATCTCGCTAAAGGAACTCTCCCATTCTTCTCTCCACTCAAAATTGGTTAGCAGGTTATAGATTGGTTTAGCAATGATTGCATACATATGTATGAATCGTCTGTAATAACCGCATTGGCCCATAAATGCTTGTACTTTTGTGATGTTCTTTGGCCTGGTTAATTCATTAATTACTCGTACCTTATCTTCATCCATGGAGATTCCATTTTTTGAAATTATATGACCGAGTATCTTGCCTTGTCTGACCATAAAGACACACTTCTCTGGGTTTAAACAGACTGGATATTACCTACACTTTTCAAAGATGCATTTGAGCTCAGGGATATGCTGTGGTCTAAGTACTGAGTGAGCACATAGTTCATCCACATACACTTCTAGGTTCTTTCTCAAAAATGCTTTGAACACCTGGCACATCAACCTTTGGAAAGTTGCAGGTGCATTTGTTAGCCCAAAAGGCATTATGCGAAATGCCAAGATACCCCACTCAGTAGCAAATGCCGTCTTGTGTTGGTCCTCGAGGGCAATGGCAACTTGGTTATAGCCCGAGAATCTGTCAAGGAAGTTGTACACTTCCTTGCCTACGACTCTTTCCAACAAGTGTTTTGTAATGGGTAGGGGATAACTATCCCTAAATGTGGCAACATTGACCTCCTTTAAATTAATACACACTCTTAGATTACCGTTCTTCTTAGGCACGACTACGATGGGTGAAACCCATTCCATGTGTTCTATTTCATAAATGAATCCAGCTTCAATGAGCTTGTCTATTTTTTCCTTGATTTTCAATGCATAATTTTCATTATATGTATAGGGATTTGCTAAGTGGGCCTTGCCTCCATGGTTATGGGTATCCTATGTGAACATATGTCAGGATATACCCCTTTCAAATCTTTGTAACTCCATGCAAAAACAACCCTATACTTCTTAAATAGAGCAATCAAACTTTCTTCCTCCTCATCAGTTAAATTATGTCCTATGTACGTGCATCATTATTCTCCTTCCTCGATTGCCACTATGACTTTCTTTGTGGTTTCCTTATTGTCATAAGCTTCTCCTGAACTTTTGTTTCTTTTGGGCATTTCGATCATGAGTTTTTAGTCTTCCACCCCGTATTTCCGAAAATTTTCTGGTACTTCCATCAAGGGTTCTTCCTCCTCAATTTTCACACTTTTTTTCTTCTTCATCTTTTGATCTCATTGAGTAGACCTTGATTTTTCCTTTTCCTTCCTAGGGGTGGTGAGTTCCGGGGACATGGCTTCTACCCAACCTAGGAATTCCTCTTCGGATGAACATTCAGATATGTCTGAATCTACTTCCCATTCCATGTTGTTCACTTGCATATTATAATCCAAGATTTCTTCTTTAATATTATATGTTTCTGTATCTTCTCTTACTAGGCGTACAGTGAAGATGGATATATCATAACCGTCTTCCTCACAATGGGGGGTCCATTGTTCTTCATTAATTGCAGTATCCATAGTTGCTAAGATCTCTGCCCAACCATGGGGTTCAAATTCCTCATCTAGAAATACTATTGGGACATATGCTAGATCCTCAATGGATCTAGAGGGGTGTCCTACTCCTGACACTCTTGCTGTGGCATGCTCCTCTTCCTTGGCTGTGATTTTACACATCCATAGGTGTGTATCCTCATGCATTGCAACCACGATGGATCTGATATTAAGGAATGTATCGATTCCTTCTCCTCTTCGTTTCTATGTACAATGTTCCATTGCAAAGGTGGTAATATCCCTATGTGAATAGTTTGTGATGGTCACTTTTGTGGTTACTCCTAGGTGTTGTAGGTACAAAGAGTTGGTTCCCCAATCTTGTACAACCTGCAACTATTGCATAAAAGGTCTACCTAAGAGCATCTTGTATGCTTGATTTTTTCCAAAATTGCATATTGCAAAGGTGTGATCAAATTCTGCTCCACAAGTGTATAGAGTAATTCCCTCCAACAATCCTAAGGGTCTTTCTATGTGTTCATCTGCCATCTGCAATTTCATCCTAGTAGGTCTAAGGGCTGGTTTTCCCCAATGTTTCCACAGTGAAGTGGTTGCGATAGCTACTCTTGCACCAGTATCTAGAATGGCTTTGGTAGTGTGACGCTTGTGTGTAATGGGAAAAGAAGTGTTACCTTCCTCTCCTTCACTCGCATCGGCCACTTTATCTAAGGGTATCTCAGGAACCTTTCCTCGCACACTTGGTCTAGAGGGAGTTGTGGCTATTTCTGGGAACGGTTTTGCTACATGTTTCTAGAGTTTAGGTTTGATCTTCAACAATTCATCTAGAGTTAAATGGCATTCCACTTTGGTGTTCCTAATAGCTTTGGTATTTCTAGGAAGAACTGAATTCTCTCCCCTTACTCGAATAGTGGGTGCTTTCACTTGAATTGAAGAGTCTTCCCAACGGCCCATAAAGTGAGGTAACTCTTGCAAAGAGTTAGATTTGAAACTAGTGTGCTCACTTGGCCAATCATCCACTTGATCTCCATAGGTAGATGGAATATCTGTAGGGAATTGTTCTCCTGAGTCATCAATCTTGAGTATGGATGGTCGAGATTCTTGTTCATGTCTCCACCTTTCTTCTTGAATCTCCTTCAAGATGGCATGTGAATCCATATACCCCATCTGTTGATTTTCTAAATCTGACCTAGCCCGTTCAATTAGAGTGGTCTTCAAGTGTTCCATTGGGCTAGTTTGTGTGGTAGAGTTGACTTTTGTCAGGTTAGATACGACTTGCCCTAGTTTCTCTAGGAGTCCTTGAAAATGTAGCTTAGGTCTGGCCATAATTTCCCAATTGAGGTATTGTGAGGCTTCAAACATTGTCTGGGCTAATTCCACCGTTTTCATGCACAATTTGGTTCTCTCAATTTCTAAGTTAGCTCGGGGGTAATTCTTGCTAGATTCTCCTACTTGGGGTCCTTCTTGTATTCTTGCTTGATAGGCTTTGAACATCATATGAAGGTTTTCTAGGGTGGGTTCTGCTAGTACTAATCCTGTTTTAGAGGTGATTATTTGTGGTTCATTCTCTTGTGATGTCATTTCTAAGATTTTGGTTCTGGTTTCCCTTAGAATTTCCTCTAAATCATTGATCTTTTTACCCCATTTCCTCTTGTGAAACTCTCATGACTCTTTCCAAGCTCTAGTTTTCTTTTCTGTTGATTCTACCACTTCACTTGCTTCAGCTATTTTCCTAGGTTTTCTAGTTGTGTTTGCCTCTGTGCTTGGGCTCTAGTAACTGCCTGGATGGGTATGTATTGAGGTATAGAACCTTCAGAATGTTGCACTATGCCTATCATGTTGATGGGTGTCACTTTTGTAGAAGTGTTCACAGGGTTCTTGGGGAAATCTCTTATGAAGTGATCCTTTCCATATTCAGGGAAAAAGCCTTGAATATTGAAATACTGCGACTGCACTGCAGTTGCTGCATGTGGACAATCTCATATGAAGTGGTCTACTTGGCACTTAAAACATGGTCATTTGGGTGCTTGTGGTCTTAGTTGTCTAACTTGAGGTCTCGGGTTGGGGTTTGTGTACATGACCTGAGCATAATCTGGTTCCCAGTTTTGCTCATATATAGGGTTCTCATAGTAAGGGTCTAAGTTTTCCAGTGACTCCGTGTAATACGCTAGTGGGCTATCCACATGAGTGGAGTCAAAATTGTTTGCAATAAGGTTATTATCTATGATTGAAGGGGTCATGGGTACTAATGCCATGTTGGAATTCTCCTCTGGTGTAGCATACTTTACCGAAACTACATTAGCAGGGGGTGGAGGTTGTTTTCCTAAGGCAGATTGCAATCTTGGTTGTGCTTGATATGGTGCTTGATATTGAGGGGGGGCTCAATAATATTGTTGAGGCTGGCATTGCCCTTGGTATTTATGTCACTGATATTCTTGAGGGTAGTTCTACCTAAACACTTGCTTATTATATGGAAAAATCTTGAGCCGTGTGGTTTGTGTATCTTTGCTCTATAGTACAATACACTCCACTAGAGTTTCCTATGGGTTGCAATGCATGTGGACACATGTTCGCCATATGGTCACCTCCAAAAGTATAACACCTTCGAGGGGGGGCTAATTTGATGTCTAGTTTACTAGATAGTCCCAATCATTTGGCCACTTGTTTGGCTAAGTCCTCAATTGAATTGGAATGTCTAGATGAAGTTTCTATGGTGCTATTCGAGCCTTTGTGAACCTTAGGAAGTTCTAACTCATATCCTAAGTTGCCTTCTATGTCTACATAGATCCGTAAACATTGATCCAAGGTTCTTGGCTCCTTCAAGAAGACGTATGATCTCAACTTGGCGGTCAGTAGGCCATCTATGAACAAAGCTATCAATTTAGATGGAGTGGGTACTTCCAAAGGGGGACATCTTTCTATGTATCATCGGAATCTTTGACCGACCATCCTCATTGTCTCTTGAGGGTTTTGTTTGAATGTGTATATCAAAGAAGATGTGTTGTGTCTGATTCCAATTATGGAAAAGTCGGTAATGAAGGACTCCATCATATGGTGGATGTCTCTAAGTTTGTGCAATGGTCGGAACCAATCCAATGCATCACCCTTCAGAGTGATTCCAAGGGCATTAAACTAGGTAAACATGTATTCCACTTGTTCATCCTGTAGCACCTGCTTGAATTTGGCTATGTGCTCATAGCGATCTCCCAATCCGTCAAAACAATTTTTCATAGCCTTCACTAATTGAGTAGGCCTCAAGGTTCTAGGGTAGTCTCTTGGTCTAAGTAGGGGAAAACAGTCCCCACCCCTGTGAGCCCTATGATCCCTGGGAGGTTCTCTTTCAACCCTTCTGCTTTCAGTAGGGGTCCTCACCCTTCCTGCATGATGAATGAAACTACTCTCTGCACCTTCCTTGTTCTTTTCTCTATGTCCTTGAGATGTGCTATCACCCAAACTATCCTTAGGTTCTTGTGATTTCACTAGAGGGAAAACTAATTCTCCTCTCCATGTATAAGCATGTCTTCCATGTTCTGTGACCTTATACATTTGTTCTGAGGTGTCATCTAAGTATACTGCCTTTCTTGGAATCTTTGGGTCTTTTAATTCATAAATCGTGTTTGATCCTGTCACAATAGGTTGTTTTGGCCTATATCTCCAAAAAGCTTCGCCAGTCTCCTTAGTCCAAAACAACTTTATACTCTTATTGTCTTGGGGCATCCACTTAGGTGTTATCACCCTTGTTTGTATGGATTTTCCTCTTGGTGTTCTAGGTTCCTCAATCTGTTTACCATGTCCTTCTGCATCTATGTCTGCATTCTCTAACATCTCTCCTAGGTCATTAGTTGAGGTCTCCCTAATTACAATGATATACATGGTCCCTTCCTTGTCTATGTAAACCTCATCTTCAAAATTAATGGTTGGATGTTCCAATCCCATAGGTTGATCGGGATTATGTAATTGAATCACTGACCTATGAAGGCTGTCCTCATGTACCTGGGCACCCAATCTATTCGTACAAATGTACTCCAACTGAGTCTTGTAGGGTCCCTCCGTCTTTTCTAGGTGGGCTACATTAAACGATACTCCTGGTTTACTCGTGTTTAAAGACATATCCGAGTCACTTTTATCTGAACTAACCTCGTGTGGATAGCTGCCTAACTGTTGTGCCCACGGTCGTGCTATAGTTCTTATGCTAGCCTTAGAAGATCTTACACTCTGTTTATCACTTTTCCCTAAGTATTTTCTAGACCTCACGTTCATTAATCCTAATCTCACCTTACCGTGCTTACCCCTTTACTTTGGTCAATCACTTAGTTCTTTTTAAATTCTCTTTAGAGTTTCTTGTCTTGTTTACCTTTGTGGCAAGGAATCATTTTGGTATGTTTTAGTTTTAATTCATTTGAGCGTTACGTATTCAATTCACAAAAATTCCTTTAGGCTTGGTCCCTTCACCCACTTACATATTCTCTTGTCAGCTACTTACCACACAATGAGCTAGGTCGATGCCTGGCTACCCTAGGATTCCTAAGGCACTCTGTTGATCACAAGATAACTATACTCAAAGAAATCATCAACAATTCAAGAAATAGAAATTCCACTTACAAAGTTCTCTTGGACTTAAAAAGCAAATGTTTTGACTTTGCCCAAGAACTCAATGTACTTGCCGGCTTATTCCTTTGCTCTATGCCACACACAAGAGTTCACAAGTAATGTCCCAAAAATTGGCCCAGAAAATTTGAAAATGTTTTGCAAAAAACCCTAATTTTCATTTGGTTTGAGAGTGGTGATGGTCAGACACACTTGCAATGATCAGCCACAGTCGCGATGGTGTGACACTCACGATGGTCAGTAGTCACAATGGTCAAGCCTTACGATGGTCAGTCACAATCGTGACTGTCAAATCACGACAATCACTCAGGATCATGACAATCAAGTCACGATGGTCAACTCACGATGATGAGTGAGGTTCATGATGGTCAGCACACGACGGTCAAGTGATGTCGGTCAGGGTCATGATGATCAGGCACACAATCACGACCATCAAGCCACGATGGCTAGTGAGGATTGCGATTGTCAAGCACCATCCTAATGGTGAGTCACCATTGCGATAGTGAGACGCGATCGCGATGGCATGAGCCAATCGCCACAACGGTCAGTGACCATCGTGATGGTCAAACACAATCACGATGATGTGTCATCATCTTGATGGTTAAAAAATCATGCAATTTCACAAAATCAAGCCTAGATGTGTGCAAGCGCTTGCCTAAGCTCCTCCGTCATGCAAAAATTTTGCTTAAAATCATACCTTTTCTGACCGTAGTGATGGTCAGCTTCAATTGCAATTTTCTGAGAAAAATGGAGTTTTTACCTGTGTTTCAAGCAAATCCCAGGTGTCTTGAGGCTTCCCTGCAAGATTAGTGCACCAGAAAACACGAACATACACCTGCAAAAGCTCTTTCTCACTCTCGCACACACACAAATGAGGGAAAGAGAAGAGAAAGGGGAATATGACTGATTTTTTGTGACTTTTTGGAGTTTGAGGTAATGATAGGGAATGATACTAGAAGAATAGGGGAGTAAAAGTGTGTAAAAACTAACTACAAACAACAAAACAACAAAGAAATTTTACCTTCCAATGATTTTCTCCAATACACTTACCGTCACACGCTCAATCTAGAGCTCGTCTCTAGCAACAGCGCCAAATTTGGTGTCACTGTAGCACAATGGGAAGTACCAACATGAGGATCTTCACCTCGTAATTGCCAATCCGCGAAGAGGTTAGGCTGATATGAAGATCAAGAGTGAATGATGTGTATGAAGAAGAAGGTGAGAAATGCAAGAGCATACACACACACAAGGAAAGTCATGATGGAGATCAATGGAAGACAAGAAAATAACTCTTAGTCATATTCATCATCATCTAGTTACAATAGCTCTTCTAGCTCTAGCTCATAGATTCATTCATAAACTAACAACAACCACCTCAAAATGAGCTCTCTAGCTCTATTTATAGTTTTTTCCTAGTTTTGACCAGTTTCACATCTAGTGACTAGCATAGTTAAAAAATAGGTTCTACCTCTAATTTGAACTATCTAACAACTTCCAAAAATTACAAAAACTATTGGAGCTTTCTACCTAGACTCCTCAAGCTCGAGGACTCCTCAACTTGCACAAAATGGAGTCGCATCGACAATAATCAGATGTATATACATATGATACATTGGCTTAGTGATAAAAATCATTGTTGTCATGATGAAATCTTCTTAGTTTTAAGTGTTTCCTCTTCTTCTATGATGAGAACTAGTACTTGAACTTTTGCCTTGAACATAAATGATTCATAGCAAGGAATTAAGTTTGATTTAACTTACAAAATCTTTTGCCTTATAAGAATGACTTGCTATGACTTGATCATTGCTTTGCGTTTGTAGTCCCTCCTTTCCCAAAACCCCGATGACATACCATTATTGACGATCGAACATGTGTGTAAATGCCTATGCATGAATATGTGAATTGAATGTTTATACCACTCTGATCATTAAAGTGTAATCTCACTTGAAGATTTATTTCCCTCTCCTTCTAAAGAAAAGTTTAATACACACCTTAATTAGAGACTAAATATAAGAGGTAAACATCAAGAATACTCAAGGTGCACTATGTTCTCATGTTTTATTGATCTCATCCCCCTTCCTTTCCTAGAACGACACGACAACGTCTATTGCCCTAACGGGCTACTTATCTTTGTACATTCTAGTGGTAATACATTCAGCATTGTGTGTTGCGCTCCAAGCTTCTTCTTCTTCTTCCTTGTGCTATTCGTGTGCTTTCGTAGACGTCTAACTCCAACACTACCTCTATCTTGAAAGGTTCATAGATTAGATTCATCTTCCACTTTCAATGGAAAGGAGATGAATCTTCATATTTTCTTTACTTGAATTATTTTTCTATATTCCTTTCTAAATACAACATTACTTTATTGTATTGCAAGAATTGTTCAAAAATGTAAATCTTACCAAAATATGTAAGCTTAGTCCTTGCCTAATCATGCCCAATACCTTGAATATATATACTATCTTTCTAGTCCTTGGAAGAAACCAATCAATCAACTGTTCTTGAATCATGATGTTCAAGTATTGTAAGTGATAAACAATAAACCCGATTTTAAAATTTCTTCGTATACTAGAAAGGATTCTTATCTTGATCATCCTTGATTTTCCCTTAAATTTGGATCAACCCTTGGAACATTTCTTTTGTTCTTTCATTGGGCATTCCTAATGGAAAAATCTTGATCTTCAAGAGTTTATAAATTCAACGACTACAACCATTTATTTAGGAATTGGAATTGCTTGGTAGACCATTTTTCTAGTTCCCACCTTTGCCTTGAACCACCCTACTAGATGTCCTTGGTTAGGAATGTTGGAGTTAGATGTCTATGGAAGCATGCGAATAGCACAAGGAAGAAGAAGAAGCTTGGAGCACAACACACAATATTGAATGTATTACCACTAAAATGTACAAAGATAAGTAGCCCATTAGGTAACAGGTGTATATACAAGCTGGGGAAAAAACCTCCTAAAGAGGGAAAAAGGTGCTTGGCAGTCCTAGAGTGTTCACACACATCACTACCTAAATATATCAACAAATCCCCCCTCCGAGTGATGTTGTGAACAAGTAGCTGGCACTCATGTATAAGCTATGTGGAAATCACTCCACAAAAGGAAGTAAGCCCAAAGCTTTGTGGAAAGCTTCAAACTTCTCCCTAGGCAAAGCCTTTGTGAAAAGGTCTGCAATGTTCTCCTGCATGGGCACATATGCCACGCTGCTCTCCCCAGCAGAGACCTCTCCCTGACATAATGATATTGCACCTCAATGTGCTTAGTGTGAGCATGGAACATAGGGTTCCTCACAACTAGTAATGGGCTCTAATTGTCAGTGAAGATGGTGGTGGGAGAAGATCGATCAACACCCAAATCAACCATAAGGCATCTGAGCCACACACACTCAACAGTCACTGTGAAAGTTGCCCTATACTCGACATCACAACTCGAAGTGGCCACAGTAGGATGCTTCTTGCTCAACCAAGATATGCATGAGCTACCAAGCATGAAGCAAAAACCACTGGTGGACACACGACTGTTGTTGATATATTTAGGTAATGATGTGTGTGAACGCACTAGGACCGCCAGGGCACTTTTTTCCCTCTTTAGGAGGTTTTTTTCCCCCGGCTTGTATATATGCCTATTTGCCCTAATGGGCTACTTATCTTTGTACATTCTCTAGTAATACATTCAGTATTGTGTGTTGTGCTCCAAGCTTCTTCTTCTTCCTTGTGTTGTTCGTGTGCTTCCGCAGACGTCTACCTCCAACAATTGGTATCAGCGCAGGTCGTTGCTTCATCTAGGGCACCATTGATAATCCTCCGATTGCAGTCTCAGAATCACATGAATTTTGGTGAGCATACTCAACGTGTTTTCGAGATCAAAACAGCTTTGCTATGTGGTCTTCAAATCGCGATCTAAGCTTGTTTCAGCCTCCGAACGCACTATCACAGTGCTTGTGTAGGCTATTTCGTCCTTTTGTGCCAAAGGTATATAATAGTTTCTGTTTGCCAGTATAAGCGTCTCGAAGTCTGCTACAGGTCTAGCAGAATTCGTCTGGGTAGTTCTATTCAACTTATTGAGATACAATCAATTTCTTGCATCAAGGTATTTTAGTCACCGGCCACGACTAAAAGTAGTGATGCACGTTGTAAGATGCCTTATTTGCGCCAGGGATCAAGAAGAACTTGTTATCAATTTCTACATTAGCCAAGATTGGCTTGCTTGTGAAATTTGTTGATGACAGGTGTAGAGTTCATGATTTGTCAAATGGCGATGTGATTATTGCTTCTAGCATTTTATGTCGTGGGTGTATAAGCTCATAGACTATGAAAGATCTGTAAATGATTTGGCATGTGCAGTAAATAATTCTCAAGCCATGTCAGATGCAAAGCTTTGGCATGCATGCTTTGGTCATCTGAATTTTGCTAGTTTGTTACGCCTGCAAAAATTAGAAATTGTGTCCTCTTTGCCCAAACTTGAGGCACTTGGAAAACATGTTTGTGAAGGCTATATTTAGGGAAAAATGCAGCGTTCATCCTTTCCAAAACATGGTTCAATTTGGGCTACTCAAAAATTGCAGCTTGTACATAGTGATGTCTGTGGTCCTATGCAAACACCTTCCTTTGGGAGTTATCTTTACTTCGTGACTTTCATCGATGATTTTTCCAGGCATGCATGGGTATATCCATTGAAGGCAAAGTCTAAAGTGTTCATGTGCTTCAAATAGTTTTTGGTTTTGGCTGAAAATTTGTTAGCATGTAAAATGGGCACCCTCCGTTCTGATCGAGGGGGGGAATATATGTCTTTTGATTTTAATGCATTTCTGGTTGAACGTGGGATAAAACACCAGTGTACAATGCTGTATACACCTCAAAAGAATGGAGTTGCTGAATGAAAGAACAGGTCACTCATGGAGATGGTGAGGTGTATGGTCAAGAGTTAGGCTTCACCACATAGTTTCTGGCTTGAGGCTGTCATGTGTGCAACATATGTACTGAACAGGTGTCCCACTAAAGCTCTGCAGTCTATCACTCCATATGAGGCTTGGCATGACCGCAAGCCATCTGTTGCTTATTTGCGTGTTTTTGGTTGTTTGGCATATGCATTAGTGCCTGAACAACATGGCAGAAAATTGGATGATAGAGCAGTAAAATGTATTTTTGTTGGGTATAATTCTGGAAGTAAAGGCTATTGTTTGTATCATCCATAGATTAAATGCATTCTGGTTAACCGTGATGTTGGTTTTGTGGAAGATGTTATTCAGCCATTGCTTTCATTTACTAAGGAGACATCTGTTAGCTCTAAAGACATGTATGATACTTTGCTTCCTCTTTCTACAGGTGGATAGTCTAGTGCTGGTCCTAATGAGGCAACTTCTCAACCTTTGCAGGTTTCATGTGATGATGTAGATAATTCCATTTTTGATGCAGATGTACATGATGCACTTATTGATGAGAGAGCTGATATTGAGCAGGCAAGAACTATGCCAAAATGGCTAGTGCAGACACAAATATATGTACACACACATTAATGTGTATACACAAAGGCACACACATGTACATAAACATATACACATGTATATACATGCATACATACACACACATACATGCATGCATATATAAAAATACACATATCTTGTGTGTGTACACATTACATACAAACATGCATTACACAAGTACATACACATTACTAAAAAAATATATCAACAAATACCCCCTAGGAGTAATGTGGTGAACAAAGAGCTAGCACTCATGCATAAGGAAGTGCCAAGCTATGTGGAAAGAGATCAATCCACAAAAGGAGGTAAGCCCAAACCTTTGCAGAAAGCTTCAAACTTCTCCCGAGGTAGAGCCTTTTTGATTGACAGTTTACCTCAATGTGCTTACTACGAGCATGGAACACAGGGTTCCCTGCAAGTGCAAATCCACTCTGACTGTTAGCAAAGATGGTGACGGTAGATGACTAACCAAAACCCAAATCAACCAAAATACATATGAGCCACACACACTCATGAGGACCAGTGAGCAGTATGTCATCAACATACACAACAATGATCAGAAGCACATCATTTGCATGCTTAACGTATAAGGTGCTCTCAATTGGACTCTTCTCAAAACCATGTGCAATCAAGTAGGCATGGATCTTTTCATACCAACCACATGGTGCTTGCTTCAAACCATATAATGCCTTTTTCAATTTGCACACTTGATTTACATGCCCTTTCTCATAGAACTTGGAGAAGCTTGTAGGAGGTAGAAAAGTGAGTTGCAAAACGATAAAGTTTGGTCTAGCCAACTGGCACAAGACCCGCCCTTGAGCTTATGGAGACTCAAATACACCTTATAGGCATGTGAAATGTGCAATGAAACGCACTATGTACTTTGAAGCATAAAGGAGAAAGAGTCGATACAAAATAGATAGGTTTGCACATTGACTAGCTCAAAAAACTTATTATCTTTGGATGAGACAATCAACTTCAAATTCTCATAGCACCCACTTTATTTTTCTCCTTTTACATTTATAAAGCTCTGTGCTTAAATGGAAAAGATCCATAAAACTCTTTTAAAAAAATACAATAAATGAGCATAACTAAAAGAAGTCTCCAACAGATATTCTTTTGACGTAATCCAAGCGATATCCTTTATCAAATCCACCTCAAACATAGTGTAAGGTTGATGTTCTAATAGCTCCCCATCAAGCTAAAGTATGCTTGAGTCTTCATTCTATAATAGGTTGAATACCTACCATAGCTTTGAATCTACAAAGCTTTATTCCATCAAGTGCCTTCCTCATCCTATGTGCTACTTGCTTTTCAGTTGGAACAAAGGAAATATCAATCTCCTTTGTCATGAGCTTCTCCCTAATAAAGTGGTAATGAACCTCTATGTGTTTGGTTCTTGCATGGAAAATAGGGTTTGCTGCTAAAGCATTGTATATAAATTTGGGAATTGTGAGTTACAAACCTCACATATTTGGAGATAATGTAAGTTGCATGCAAACCATATTGCCTCTTGAGCTCCTATCATCAAACCTCTGTACTCTGCTTCAGTTGAGGATAAAGCAATTGTTGGTTGCTTCTTAGAACTCCATGACACTAGCTTCGAACCTGCAAATCCTAAGTAACCAAAGGTACTTCTTCTATCATCCTTAGCTCCTGTCGAGCCTACATCTGAATAGATTTTGATATCCAAATCTGAAGAGTACGGATAAAATAAACCTTCATTGATTGTACCTTTGAGATACTTAAGTACTCTCTTAGCTACATACATGCGTGGTCTTCTTGAAGAGAGCATGAATTGGCTTAGCACTCCTACAAATGGATTTTTTACATCAAGTTGGAGGAATCTCTAATTTCTTGCAGCAGCTACACTTATCAATGTTCTGACTGTAGTCATCTTTGCAACTTGTGAGAATGTTTCCTCATAGTCTATACCATGAGCTTGTGAGCATCCTTTGGCAGCTAATCTTGCCTTGTACCTGCAAAATGATCCATCAGAGTTTCATTTAACTTTATTTACCTATATGCAACCAATTAACCTTTGATTGGATGACATTGGAACCAAATCCCAAATGTCCATCTCCGTCAATGCATCCGTTTCTTCTTTCATGGCCTTTTCCCAGTTAGGGTTTCCCTTTGCCTCTTCATAGGTTGAGGGTTCCTTTGAAATTGAGTCTTTTCCCAAGTAGATTGAATGCTTTCTATCAAATATGGAATCATATCCATACCTTTTTGGTTGTTTCTTCTCCCTTGTTCATCTTCTAGGTGCTTGATTGGAGCATTCTCCAAAGTCTTTCATCTTTGCTTTGCCTCTTGACTTCCATAGTTTGTAATCCTTTTCCCTTTCATCTTGGTCATCATTTGTATCACTTCTTAGATGGGCTTGTGGATCATGCTTCTAATTGATGAGAATCATTTTCAAGATCATATGGTACAGTCACCTTTTGTTTGTCATCATACCAAGACCTCTGTTCTTCAAACACAACATCTCTACTTGTAGTGAATTGCTTGGTTAAAGGATTATAGAACCTGTAACCCATCTGAGTTGAGTCATACTCAATAAACAATGCATTTGTTGCACTTTCATCTAACATACCTCTTATTTGTGATTGTACATGAATATAAGCTAAACAAACAAACACCTTGCAATGTCCAAGACTAGGGCTTCTTCCATGGCATGCTTCATAAGGATTCATACCTTGAAGTGATTTGGATGGTAGTCTACAAGGTACACAGCAATTGAAATAGCCTCTACCCATGGATAATGTGGCAACCTCTTCTCATCAAGCATTGTTTTGCCTTATCCAACCAATGTCTTGTTTCTTCTCTCTATAATTCCATTTAGTTGAGGAGATAACCTAGAAGTCACTTCCCTTTTGATACCTTTATTCTATAATAATTCATCAAACTCTTTGGAGAACTATTCTCCCCCTCCATCAAACCGGAGCTTCTTGAGTGATCTACTTGTATGGTTCTCCACACGTGCTAGATACTTTTTGAAGCAATCAAACACTTAATTCTTACTCTTGATAAAGTATAGAATAGTCCATCTGCTATGGTCATAAATAAATGAGACATAATACCTTGATCCTACCAATGAAGGTTCTTGACTTGGTCCCCATACATCTATATGTACTAAGTCCAATAAGTTGTTGTGGATATAAACCCCTGTGGTTGAATGGCTGTGTTTGTGCCTTCCCAATCTCACATCCATCACATCTGTTGATCATGTGTTGCTTTGATATGTTTTGGCAGTCCTAGAACACTTTGATCCCTTCATATATCCTTCAAGGTTCTTTCATTCACATGAGCAAGTCTCTTATGCCACACTTCAAGCTCACTTAGGGTTTGAGACTCAAAAGTGAATAGAGCTATGTTCCTAGTTTCCCTTACTTCAAGAGTAAAGAGCATACCATGCTTCTCACCTTTGACTATCTTTTTGAGGCCTTGACATGGATCTTCCACAAAAGCTCCATGTTGGGTGAACCTAACTTGCAAGCCTTTTTCAACTATTTGGCCTACACTTATTAGGTTTTTAATGATAGTGGGTACATAGAGAACCTTACTTAGAATGTTTGTCCTACCATTGGAAGCTTTGACATTACCAATCTTCTCCACATTGTGATTTCTATCATCCCCTATTTGAACATGTCTATGCTCCAGACTTTCCAAATCACATAGAAGAGCAATGTTGCCTGCAACATGATTTGAACATCCAGAATCTATGTAGGAAAAATGATCATCTTCTTTACCTTCATTGTGGCTTAGATTCTTTAGAAGTAATGAGTTTTCATGTGCTTGATCTTCACAATAATTGTTGTAGTCCCTTCTATTATGACCTCTATTGTTATTGTTGAAGTTGTGTCCACCTTTGCCTCTATTGTTGCCATATCCACCTCTTCCACTTTCTTTCTAGGTCTTTCCATTGAACCAACAATTTTGAGTGGTGTGGTTGGTCTTATCATAGATGGCACAAGGTTGAATATTTTGACTTTTGGCTTTTTCATGCTTTGTTCCTTTCTTCTTCGCTTTCCACTTGCTCTTGCTTGTGAAGTTGGCTTGGGAAGTCTCCTCTTCATCTTCTCCCTTCTTCTTGCCTTTCAACTTCTTATCCTTCTTATCTGCATATAGAACACTAGTTGAATTACCATGATAGAAGTTACCTTCCTTTATGCTATCGTTGGCCTCTTGATTGAAGAGTTTTCCAAGAAAGATGTTGAAGTCTAGAGTTTGCACATCCATGATGAGATCATAAGCCATGGTGAAAGATTGCCATTGCTTATCACTTCCAATCCCATTGAGAATTTGCCTCATGATAGCCTCTTCTTCAATCAGCTCTCCAATGGATGCTAACTCTATGATGGTTTGTTTAGGTTTCTTCTTCATTTGGTTGAACGCGTTCCAAAGATGATTCTTTGTTGCTTTGGTACTAGTAGAAAAGAAAGTGTTAAGGGCATCCCAGGTTACCTGAGATGTCTTGCATCCTCTAATATGTGGTAATAGAAATTCAGAGATAGATTTTAGTATGTATGCCCTTGCTTGAGCATCCCTTGCACACCAAAGTGTGATTATCCGTCTCCTCTTGTTTAGGTCCTCCTTTGGATCTTGGAATATGCATAGCTTCATCACCTGCTACAATTCCATAAAGATTTCTACATTGCAAATAGGCCTCCATTCTGATTTGCCAAGACGCATAGTTGTGTCCATCAAGCTTCTCAATCATTGGGGGAAAGCTATCACCCATCTTGATCTAGCTTTGATATCACTGAAAGAACTTGGAGAAGCTTGTAGGAGGTAAAAATGTGAGTTATGAAGGAACAAATTTTGGTGTAGCCAACCGGCACAAGACCAGCCCTTAAGCTTATGGAGACTCAAATAGACCTTATAGGTATGTGATAAGTGCAATAAAATGCACTATGTACTTCAGAACATCAAGGAGAAAGACTCGATACAAAACACATAGGTTTGCACATTAACTAGCTCAAAAAAATTACTATCTTTGGATGAGAATCAATTTCAAATGCTCATAGTGACCAACTTGATTACATTTAGAAAACATCATTTTGGTTGAGTGATACACATAGGGTTTATTGTATAGAATGCACAAGTGTACAAGAAATAAGAAAAATATGCTTTTGAGATGAACCAGACACTCAACACTGGTACCTCCTATTTTTCAAGAATGCATAGAGATAGATCCCGACACAAAAAAACTCATATTTCTCCCAATCTACTAATTTAAATGCTTTGAACAGTTATATACATGATCTAGAGAATAATACATTTCCAATGAGTCCTCTCGCATCCAATTTGAAGCTCTCTAGAGAGAGAAACAGCCTCTGCAAGCTTACTGTTGATGATGGAGAAAAATGAAGGAGCAAGAGAACGATGGCCACAACTGTATGTATATTGCTTCCATGTAACATAAAAGTGATTTGAAGTCTTTATATAGACTCCCTGAGTGCTCCACAACTTCTACAAGTGGATTGTGAAATCAAATGAAGGCGGTAAAGGTTATTGGAGTGAATCAATTCACTTTCCTACAATCTAGGAAAAGTGAAGATCTAGTTTGATCTACTTTTAGGTGATTGATTGATCCATTGATTGCATTTCAACCACCTCAAATTTGTGGAAATTTAGCTCTCTTTTTCTTCTTTCACATGTGTAAATCTCTAGGCTTTTACAACAGTAAAAGATCCATAAAAGCTCTTTAAAAAAATACAATAAATGAGCATAAGTAAAAGAACTCTCCAACGGATATTCTTTCGATGTAATCCAAGAAATAGCTTTTGATGTAGATCAAATCCACTTCAAGCATAGTGTAAGCTAGATGTTTAAATGGCTCCCTCTCAAGCTAAAGTATGCTTGACTCTTCATTCTCTAATAGGTTGAATACCTACCATAGCCTTGAATCTACAAAGCTTTATTCCATCAAGTCATCATCATATATGCTACTTGCTTTTCAAATGAAACAAAAGAAATGTCAATATCATTTGCCATGATCTTCTCCCTGATAACATGGTAATGAACCTCTATTTGTTTTGTTCTTTCATGGAAAATAGGGTTTGTTGTTAGATGCATGGAACTTACATTATCTCCAAATACGTGAGGCTTGGAACTCACAATTCCCAAATCTATATACAATGCTTTCAACCATATTTCCTCTTGAGTTGCTATGGACAAGCCTCTGTACTCTACTTCAGTTAAGGATAAAGCAATTGCTGGTTGCTTCTTGGAACACCATGACACTAGCTTTAAACCTTCAAATGCTAAGTAACCAGAGGTACGTCTTCTATCATCCTTATCTCCTGTCCAATCTCTATCTCAATAGATTTTGAATCCGAATATGAACATTAAGGATAGAATAAACCTTCATTGATTGTACCCTTGAGATACTTAAGTACTCTCTTAGTTGCATCCATGTGTGGTCTTCTTGGAGAGTGCATGAATTGGCTTAGCACGCCTATGCTATATGAGATGTCTGCTCTTGTATGAGTAGCATATATCAAGCTACCTATCAAGCTTTGATATTCTTTAATGTCTTCAATTTTCTCACCTTCATAAACACTAAGTTTATGATTCATCTCCAAAGGTGTACCTTCAGGTTTAGTGTTCTCCATTTTGAACTTAAGAAGTACATCCTGAATGTATCTCCTCTAAGTCAAATACATTCCTTCATCTATGTATATCATCTGCAACCTAGGAAATATGTGAGCTCAAATAAGTCACTAATTTTAACTCCTCTTGCATGTGTCTCTTGATCCTTTGAATTCCATTTAGATCATCACCTATCACAATAATATCATCTTCATATACACATAGATAGATAAGCTCATTGTGATCCCTTTTGATGAATAGAGAAGGATCTGAGTTGCTAGGTCTGAAGCCTTGATCCTAAAGGTATGTAATCAACCTATAATTCCAAGCTCTAGGAGCTTGTTTCAATCCATACAATGCTTTCTTAAGTCTACAAACATAACATGCATGATTAGAGTTTTCAAAACCTGGTGGCTGTGACATGTATAGCTCTTCACTTATCCAACCATTTAGAAATGCATTTTTTACATCAAGTTGGAGCATTCTCCAATTTCTTGAAGTAGCTACACTTATCAATGTTCTTATTGTAGTCATCTTTGCAACTGGTGAGAATGTTTCCTCATAGTCTATACCATGAGTTTGTGAGCATCCTTTGGCAACTAATTTTGCCTTGTTCTTGCAAAATGATCCATCTGAGTTTCTTTTAACTTTATATACCCATATGCAACCAATTACCTTTTGATTGGATGACAATGGAACCAAATCCCACGTGTCCATCTCTGTCAATGCATCTATTTCTTCTTTCATGGCCTTTTCCCAATTAGGGTTTCCCTTTACCTCTTCATAGGTTGAGGGTTCCTCTGAAATTTATTCTTTTGCTAGATAGATTGAATGCTTTGCAACAAATGTGGAATCATATCCATACATTTTTTGTTGTTTCTTCTCTCTTGTTCATTTTCTGGGTGCTTGCTTGGAACATTCTCCACACTCCTACATATTTGCTTTGCCTCTTGACTTCCATAGTTTGTAATCATTTTCCCTTTCATCTCGTTCATCTTTGTATCACTTGTTGGATCCTCGACCTCTAGACATAATACCTTGATCCAACCAATGAAGGTTCTTGAATTCCTCCCCATACATCTATATGTACTAAGCCTAATAAGTTTTTGTCGATCTAACCTTTGTGGTTGAATGGTTATCTTTGTGCCTTCCCAATCTCACATGCATCACATCTGTTGATCATGTGTTGCTTTGATATGTTTCGCAGTCTTAGAACACTTTGATCTTTGCATATATCCTTCAAGGTTCTTTCATTCACATGACCAAGTCTCTTATGCCACACTTCAAGCTCATTTAGGGTTTCATACCCAAAAGTGAATAGAGCTATGTTCCTAGTTTCTCCTACTTCAAAAGTAAAGAGCCTACCATGCTTTTCACCTCTCAATATCTTCTTGAAGCCGTGACATGGATCTTCCACAAAATCTCCACGTTGGGTGAACCTAACGTGCAAGCCTTTTTCAACTATTTGGCCTACATTTATTAGGTTTTTAGTGATAGTTGGTGCATAGAGAACCTTCCTTAGAATGTTTGTCCCACCATTGGAAGCTTTGATGTTACCAATCTTCTCCACATTGTGCTTTGTGTCATCTTCATGTCTATGCTTTGGACTTTCCAAATTAGATAGAAAAGCAATGTTACCTGCAACATGATTTGAACATCCAGAATCTATGTAGAACAAATGATCATCCTCTTTACCTTCTTTGTGGCTTTGATTCATTAGAAGCAATGAGTCTTCGTGTGCTTGATCTTCAGAATAATTGTCGTAGTCCCTTCTAATATGACACCCATTGTCATTGTTGAAGTTGGGTCCACCTTTGCCTCGATTGTTGCCATATCCACCTGTTCCACTTCCTTTCTGGGTCTTTCCATTGAACCAGCAATTATGATTGATGTGGTTGGTCTTATCACAGATGGCACAAGGTTGAACATTCTGACTTTTGGCTTTGTCATGTGTTGGTCCTTTCTTCTTCCCTTTCCACTTGGTCTTGCTTGCGAAGTTGGCTTGGGAAGTCTCCTCTTCATCTTCTTCTTTCTTCTTGCCTTTCAACTTCTTGTCCTTCTTATCTACATATAGAGCACTAGTTGAATTACCATGATAGGAGTTACCTTCCTTTATGCTATTGTTGGTCTCTTGATTGAATATTTTTCCAAGGAAGATATTGAAGTCTAAAGTTTTCACATCCATGATGAGATCATAAGCCGCAGTGAAAGATTTCCATTGCTTATCACTTCAAATCTTATTGAGAATTTGCCTCATGATAGCCTCTTCTTCAATCGGTTCTCCAATGGATGCTAACTGATCCGCAATCTCCTTGACCTTGGTAACAAACTCTGTGATGGTTTGTTTAGGTGTCTTCTTCATTTGGTTGAACTTGTTCCAAATATGATTCCTTCTTGCTTTGGTATAGCAGAAAAGAAAGTCTCAAGGGCATCCCAAGTCTCTTGAGATGTCTTGCATCCTCTAATATGTGGTAATAGAAAGTCAGAGATAGAGTTTAGTATGTACAACCTTGCTTGAGCATCCCATGCACACCAAACTGTGAGCTTCTCTATCTCCTCTTGTGTAGGTCCTCCTTTGGATCTTGGAATACGCATAGCTTCATCACCTGCTACAATTCCATAAAGATTTCTACCTTGCAAATAGGCCTCCATTCTAATTTTCCAAGCTATGTAGTTGTGTAGATCATGCTTCTCAATCATTAGGGAAATTCATCACCCTCTTGATCTAACTCTGATACCACTGAAAGAACTTGGAGAAGCTTGTAGGAGGTAGAAAAGTGAGTTGGGAAGTGAAAAATTTTGGTCCAGTCAACCGGCACAAGAATAGCCCTTGAGCTTATGGACACTCAAATAGACCTTATAGGCATTCGATAAGTGCAATAAAATGCACTATGTACTTTGGAGCATCAAGGAGAAAGAGTCGATACAAAACAAATAGGTTTGCACATTGACTAGATCAAAAAAATTACTATCTTTTGATGAGACAATCAACTTCAAATGCACATAGAGACCAACATGATTACAATTGGAAAACATCATGTTGAAGGAGTGATATACATAGGGTTGCATGTATAGAATGCACAAGAGTACAAGAAGTAAGTAAAATATGCTTTTGGAATGAACCAAACACTCAAAAGTGGTACCTCCTATTTTTTTGGAATATGCAAAGATAGACCTCGAGACAAAAAAACTACACATTCTCACAATTTATCAAATCAAATGCTTTGACACATTATATCATAAACTAGACACTAATACCTTTCTAATGAGACCTCTTTCATCCAATTTGGAGCTCTGTAGAGAGAGCAAAAGCCTCTGCAAGCTTACTGTTGTTCAAGAAGATGATGCAAAAAAATGAAGGAGCAAGACAATGATGACCACAAGTCTATATATATTGCTTCCGTGTAATGTACAAGTGATGTGAAATCTTTATCTCCAAATATGTGATGTGAACTTACATTATCTCCAAATATGTGAGGTTTGGAACTCAGAATTCCCAAATCTGCATACAATGCTTTTAATCATATTGCCCCTTGAGTTGTAATGTTCAAACCTCTATACTGTGCTTCAGTTGAAGATTAAGCAATTGTTGGTTGCTTCTTGGAACTCCATGGCACTAGCTTTGAACCTATAAATGGTATGTAACCAGAGGTATTTCTTCTATCATCCTTAGCTCCTGCCCAATCTGCATCTAAATAGATTTTGATATCCAAATATGAAGAGTAAGGATAGAATATACCTTCATTGATTATACCTTTGAAATACTTAAGTACTCTCTAGATGCATCCATGTGTGGTCTTCTTGGAGAGTGCATGAATTGGCTTAGCACTCCTATTCTTTATGAGATTCCTACTCTTGTATGAGCAGCATATATCAAGCTACCTATCAAGCTTTGATATTTTTTAATGTCTTCAATTTTCTCACCTTCATAAACACTTAGTTTATGATTCATCTCCAATGGTGTACCTGTAGGTTTAGTGTCCTCCATTTTGAACTTAAGAAGTAGATCCTGAATGTATCTCCTCTAGGTCAAATACATTCCTTCATCTGTGTATATCACCCGCATACCTATGAAATATGTGAGCTCACCTAATTCACTGACTTTGAACTCCTCTTACATGTCTCTTGATCCTTTGAATGTAATTCAGATCATCACCTGTCATCACAATAATATCATCTACATACACACATAGATAGATAACCTCATTGTGATCCCTTTTCATGAATAGAGAAGGATTTAAGTTGCTAGGTCTGAAGCCTTGATCTTGAAGGTATGTAACCAACCTGTAATTCCAAGCTCTAGGAGCTTGTTTCAATCCATACAATGCTTTCTTAAGCTTGCAAAAATAAGATGTATGATTAGAGTTTTTGAAACCTAGTGGTTGTGACAAGTATACCTCTTCACTTATCCAATGTGTACCTAATTTGTGAAGCCTTAGGGACTTGCGTCGATAAGACTAAATCTCAATCGCCCCACAAGTACATATAGTGGTGGATTGATACACATTTAATTATCAATCCGAGGAACCATGTGAACCAAGTGTATGAGGACATATGCACACATGATGGAAAGTGAAGGGACTGAGCTACAATGCATGTGGAAAGACTTAACTACCTCTTTAACTCAATTATCCTCTGAAAATGTATGCCGCAATACCACTTACAATAGTAAGCACAAATTTGAACTTTTCTCTTAGCTCTGAGCTCCGAATATGGGCAATAGTGGGTTCATTTCGAACCTCTCAATGATACGCATATATTGCTGTATTTTCACTCGAATCTGATAGACGCACTTCAAGTTATGAGCAAAATAGTGAATGTCAAGAAGCATCAGCACTCGCTCCACAACTCGTAATGGCTCACACCCACTACAACAGTCCAATAACAAGGGGAAGGGATAGATAACAATCCTACACACACTTTCCAAGCATTATGCACACACACAAAAGATCATGGAGAAGGAGGAAATCAGGAGGAAAGAAGTAAATTTGAAATTTCTCTTCAATTCTCACAATGGCAAAAAGTCTATTACAAGAGTCACAAAGTGACTTATATACATGTGCCCTAAAAATGGTCCTTTCATACAAGAGACTGGCACTTTTATTGACTAACTCTAATTTTCTACTATTTTACAAGAGTTATGTTACAATGAAATGGGCTTATGCATCTAGAGGACTCCTCTAGTGCATTTACATAGCTTCGAGTGAATTTCATAGGATTTTGAAGAAGAAAATTTATGCTCAATAATTTCAAAATTTTGGGGCTGCTGTTTTGTGCCTCTTTTCTCTGCAACACTCTCCCCCTCTTTGTCTCTGTCGTCCCTTGACAGGCTTTGCTTTTTGTCTGCAGCTTGTCTATAGCTCCTTAGTACACGCACCCAGTGGTCGTGGTCAAAGAATTGCTAAGGATTGTCAGAGAATTTGTTACCTTATCCGAACTAAATCCTTTCCTTTTGTAATCCCCTTGGTATTCCTTATATTCATAAATGTGGGTTGTTGTGTTAAGTCGGGCTACCGCGCATGCATCTAGTGGCTAAGAATGTGATATTCTTAGTCACCCTCTTCAACTTTTCAACCTCGACCTCTTTCTAGCTTTTGGTCTTTGGATATTACTTTGTTCTCACACATCTGACCCTTTTAATTTCTGGAGCCTGTTTACTTCTTTCCACCACATGCACCTAGTAGACAAGGAGACAATTAAGACCTTTAGGCAATTTTTTACTTTATTCGATCTGAAGTCCTTTGTGTGCAGTCTCCCCCTAAAAGGTCCTGGTTGTTGTAATTATTTGTTTCCACTCTTTGGGACCTAGTCCTTTTGCACGCATCAAGCTACAATGCAAAAGGACCAGGTCCCAAAGAGTGGAAACAAAGAATTACAACAACCAGGATCTTTCAAGGGGAGACTGCACACAAAGGACTTCCGATCGGATAAAGTAACAAATTGTTTGAAGTTCTTAATTGTCTCCTCGTCTACTAGGTGTGTGCAGTCCTACACACACATTCCAAGCATTACACACACACACAAAAGATCATGGAGAAGGAGGATATCAGTAGGAAAGAAGCAAATTCGAAATTTCTCTTCAATTCTCACAATGACAAAAAGTCTCTTACAAGAGTCACAAAGTAACTTATATATGTGTACCCTAAAAATGGTCCTTTCACACAAGAGACCGGCACTTTTATTGACTAACTCTAATTTTCTACTATTTTCCAAGAGTCATGTTACAATGAAATGGGCTTATGCATCTAGAGGACTCCTCTAGTGCATTTACATAGCTTCGAGGGAATTCCATTGGATTTTGAAGAAGAAAATTTATGCTCAGTAATTTGAAAATTTTGGGGCTCCTTTTTTGTGCCTCTTTTCTCTGCAACACTCTCCCCCTCTTTGTCTATGTCGTCCCTTGACAGGCTTTTCTTTTCGTCTATAGCTTGTCTATAGCTCCTTAGTACATGCACCCAACTTTTTAGCCTCTTCAACTTTTCAGCCTCAACCTCTTTCTAGATTTTGGTCTTCGGATATTACTTTGTTCTCACACATCTGACCTTGTTGTATTTTTTGGAGCATGTTTATTTCTTTTCACTACACTCTCCTAGTAGACGAGATGACAGTTAAGACTTTCAGACAATTTGTTACTTTATCGGATCTGAAGTCCTTTGTGTGTAGTCTCCCCCTGAAAGGTCCTGGTTGTTGTAATTCTTTGTTTCCACCCTTCGGGACCTGGTCCTTTTGCGTTGTAGCTTGATGTGTGCCCCTGTGGGGCTTTTGGAAGTGGGTGGTTCTTCCTTCATGAGCTGCTTTATTCTTTGATCTTGTTCTTCTTCTCTTCTTGCTTGAATCTCCCTCCACACATCCCTCCTCCTGAGCTCTATCATCCTTGACAGGATTTTTGTGGTGACGTGTGTAAGTTTGTATGACTTTTTGCTCTCTATGATCAATCGAATTCGCTTGACATATCATCAGTTCCTTCCATTGGTGTGACTCCATCATTTGTTGCCTATCTGTGATCTGCAAAAAAGCTTAGTTCATAGGCCACCAGCCATGCATTTAAGTTGGAAGATATTTTTACAAAGATCTCCGAGTCCATTTCAAAAAACCCTGTAAAGAATGCTTCTTCAAATGTTTGCAAGTATGGACTCGACAGAAACATAAGTCTCGAGTATATTTCCATGAGTGTTGAGCAACTAGGGGTAGTAGATAGATCAAAAATTAGGGCATCTTCTCCTTGATTAATTTCGATGAAGTTCAAAAAGGTGTATTGCATGTGTTGAAATACCTTTAATACTGTAAGTAGCATACTCAGAATTTCATTTCTCATTTTGATGGCTAAATCTAGTATTGTGGCATATCTGGATAGCCAAAATTCTATTGTCCGCACCATGTATTCCTTTGTCGATAAGTAATTGTATGGCGGACTAGGTAAAAGCAAATAATTTAGCCATTGGTTATTCAAGATACCCTGGCACTGTGCTTCCCTAAATTGCATCCAGGAGCATCTTCTTGGTACTGGGCAAAAAGATGGATTCACTTGAAGCATGTATGGTGTTCACTCCTTGTGTACCTTTATCATAGGATTCTTCTCCAAAAACTTGCGTCTCTAGACAAGATCTGCCTTATCAAATTCCTCTTGCGTATAGGTGAATGTCTGAAGATTGAACTGCAACTTGCTATCAGGTTCTTTATTGGTGGTCTTATTTATATACTGTCGTGTTTCTTCTTCTAGTAATCCGTAAGGTATATTGAATGGCTTCAAAATCTGGTTTCAGCTCTTACTTTCTATGTTTGCCTCTTTCATTACCTTGACCACCTGTTCTTCAAATTGTTCCGTAAGCTGGGACACCAGTGGTGCCCTCTCATGTCAGCTTAGTTTTGCAATAGCCCGATCATGTCTTTTAGTGTTTGGCTCTACTGCCTCTCTTTCCGGTGAATGATGCATGGGGGGAGAAAGAGGATGTACCTCATTCTCCACAGTAGCCTCTTTGGAGCTTGGAACTACTGGTGTCCCCGTTGTTGTCTGTTGTTTTATTTGAGCTTCTAATTGTGCAATGAGTTCATCCATTTATTTGATTGTCTTGGACGCTTGTGTGATGGTCTCTTTATTCCTCAATAGTTCTTCTCCTATGGTAGCCATTTGATTAGCATCTTCATTACATTGTTCTATGAGTTTGTTCTTTGCCACCTTCCATTTTTTCCTAAGTTCATTAGTGCCATGCATATATATCTCTTCTCCCATTCCTCTTGGATAGCTTGCTCTTGTTTCAACTGATCTTCATACTTCGCAATTTGAGTTTCCAATGCTTTTGTATTGGTTTTTGTCGCTTTGTGTGCTTCTATGGGTTGGTTGCACAGGATGGCAATCATAAGTTCTTTATTTCTATTTCTTAAATTGTTGGCTTCCTCCATATATACTTTGATTTGAGTTTCAAGCAGCTTACTTCTGGCATTCATTCTTGCTTTTCCCGCTTCACCTGCTTCATATTTACTTTGTAGCTCTTTCAGTTGATCTTGGAGCTTCTTGTTTTCTGTCATTAGCATGGTGCATTTGTCATTGGCTTCTTGAGCCTCTACTTCCTTGGCCAAGAGTGCCTTTTGAGTTTGAATTAATTGTGCAGACAAGTTCTCACTCATTACCTGGAATTGTCTTCTCTCTTTCATAGTCTTGTCATAGTTTGCATCTGCTTCGCGCATTTGTTGTTGAGTATCCATAGCTGTTTGTATCATCTCCTTACTACCGGCTTTAATTGAGCCACATCCACATTCAGCCATGTTTTGGGGATACTTGGTTCTTCCCCCATTCGTACATATTTGCCTTGGTCCACATGTATAGTTTCATTGCGCAATTGTCTTATCTGAAGGTGCACTTCTCTCTCTCATTCCTCTTCTTCATTTGTGGTTGACTTTGTAGCATTGCCTTGAAAAGTGGCATCTAATGGAGAGGGCTCAACTACAACCCTGATTGGTGTGAATGGCTCGGGCTCCTCCACTTCTTCTTGTTCTTTCTCTTCCTTTAGTCCCTTTACTGGGGCTTTGCCATCTAAATGAGTCTCTGTGATTTGAATGTGTGTCTCTTCAATCATTATGAATACATGAATCCCCTCTTTAGGTGATTCTTGCCTTATAGTGTCCTTGATAGTGTCATCAGGAGTTTGATTTATCTTTGTACTTGTCACTCCAAATTCATCTATGACTTGATTCCCTTCCTCCCAATTACCATCATCTTTTGAATCACTTTTAATGTCCACATTCATCATAGATGGTTCCCGCTCTCCTTGTGTATCGGAAGATGAACTAGAGTTGGTCGATCCAAACTCTCTATATCGGTGAACTTTAGTCAACCTCTTTCTTTGCTATGTGCCTTCATGAGACTGTTGGTAATGATGCCCTTGTACTAGCAGGTTTACCTGACCTTCCATGTATTTTCTTTCCCTTTCATCTAGCTTACCTCTTATTTGTGATGGTACATAAACATAAGCAAAACAACCAAACACCGTGCAATGTCCAAGACTAGGTTGTCTTCCATGTCATGCTTCATAAGGATTCATACCATGAAGTGATTTGGATGGTAGTCTAATGACAAGGTACATAGCACTTGAAATAGCCTCTGGCCATAATAATGTGGAAACCTCTTCTTCTCAATTATTGTTCTCGCTTATCCAAACAATGTCTTCTTTCTTCTCTCTGCAATTCCATTTAGTTGAGGAGAGTACGTGGTAGTCACTTCCCTTTTGATACCTTTATTCTACAAGAAATCATCAAAATATTTGGAGAAGTATTCTCCCGCTCCATAAAACATGTATGGTTCTCCACATGTGCTAGATACTTTTTAAGGCAATCAAACACTTCAATCTTACTCCAGATAAAACATAGAATAGTCCATCTACTATGGTCATTAATAAATGAGACATAATACTTTGATTCTGCCATCGAAGGTTCTTGACTTGGTCCCCATAACCTTTGTGGTTGAATGGTTGTATTTGTGCCTTCCCAATCTATCATGCATTACATCTCTTGATCATGTGTTGCTTTGATATGTTTGGCAATCCTAGAACACTTTGATCCTTGCATATATCCTTCAAGGTTCTTTCATTCACATGACCAAGTCTCTTATGCTACACTTCAAGCTCACTAAGGGTTTGAGACCCAAACGTGAATAGAGCTATGTTCCTAGTTTCTCCTACTTCAAAAGTAAAGAGCCTACCATGCTTCTCACCTCTAGCTATCTTCTTGAAGCCTAGACATGGATCTTCCACAAAAGCTCCATGTTGGGTGAACCTAGCTTGCAAGCCTCTTTCAACTATTTGGCCTACACTTACTAGGTTTTCAGTGATAGTGGGTACATAGAGAACCTTACTTAGAATGTTTCTCATTCCCTTCGAAGCTTTGATGTTACCAATGTTCTCCACATTTTTCTTTGTGTCATCCCCTGTTTAAACTTCATGTCTATGCTTTGGACTTTCCAAATTAGATAGAAGAGCAAAGTTGCTTGGAACATGATTTGAACATCCGAAATCTATGTAGAACAAATGATCATCTTATTTACCTTCTTTGTGGCTTAGATTCATTGGAAGCAATGAGTCTTCATGTGCTTCATCTGAAGAATAATTGTTGTAGACCCTTCTATTATGGCCTCTATTGTTATTGTTGAAGTTATGTCCACCTCTACCTCTAGTGCTACCATATCCACCTCTTCAACTTCCTTTTTGGATCTTCTCATTGAAACAACAACTCTGAGTGGTGTGGTTGGTCTTATCACAGATGGCACAAGGTTGAACATTCTAATTTTTTTCTTTTTCATGCTTTGGTCCTTTCTTCTTCCCTTTCCACTTGCTATTGCTTGCAAAGTTGGCTTGGGAAGTCTCCTCTTCATCTTCTTCCTTCTTCTTGCCTTTCAAATTCTTGTCCTTCTTATCTGCATATAGAGGTCTAGTTGAATTACCATGATAGGAGTTACCTTTCTTTATGCTATTGTTGGCCTCTTGATTGAAGAGTTGTCCAAGAAAGATGTTGAAGTCTGGAGTTTGCACATCCATGATGAGATCATAAGCCGTGGTGAAAGATTGCCATTGTTTATCACTTCGAATCCCATTGAGAATTTGCCTCATGATAGCCTCTTCTTCACTCAGCTCTCCAATGGATGCTAACTGATCGACAACCTTCTTGACCTTGGTAACAGACTCTGTGATGGTTTGTTTAGGTGTCTTCTTCATTTGGTTGAACTCATTTCAAAGATGATTCTTTGTTGCTTTGGTACTAGTAGAAAAGAAAGTCTCGAGGGCATCCCAAGTCTCTCGAGATGTCTTGGATCCTCTAATATGTGGTAATAGAAAGTCAAATATAGAGTTTAGTATGTACACCCTTGCTTGAGCATCCCTTGCACACCAAAGTGTGAGATTATCTATCTCCTCTTGTGTACTTCCTCCTCTGGATCTTGGACTAGGCATAGCTTCATCAACTGCTACAATTCCATAAAGTTTTATACCTTACAAATATGCCTCCATTCTGATTTTCCAAGCCATGTAGTTGTGTCAATCAAGCTTCTCAATCATTGAGTGAAATATGTCAACCATCTTGATCTAGCTCTGATACCACTGAAAGAACTTGGAGAAGCTTGTAGGATGTAGAAAAGTGAGTTGCAAAGCAACAAAGTTTGGTCCATCAACCCACACAAGAATAGCCCTTGAGCTTATGGAGACTCAAATAGACCTTATAGGCATGCACTAAGTGCAATAAATGCATTATGTACTTTGGAGCATCAAGGAGAAAGAGTCTATACAAAACAAATAGGTTTGCGCATTGACGAGCTCAAAAAATTACTATCTTTGGATGAGAGAATAAACTTTGAATGCTCATAGCAAGCAGCATGATTACAATTAGATAAAATTATTTAGGAGGAGTGATACACATAGGGTTAAGTGTATAGAATTGAGAAGAGTACAAGAAATAAGCAAAATATGCTTTTGAATGAACTAGACACTCAACAGTGGTACCTCCTATTTTTCAGGAATGCATAGAGATAGACCTCGAGACAAAAAGATTGAGATTTCTCCCAATCTACTAAACCAAATGCTTTGATATGTTATGTACATAAACTAGAAATTAATACCTTTCCAGTGAGTCCTCTCTCATCCAATTTGTAGCTTTGTAGCGGGAGAGCAGCATCCTTTGCAAGCTTATTGTTGTTTAAGAAGATGATGGAGAAAAATGAAGGAGCAAGACAATGATGGCCATGTTGATATATTTAGGTAGTGATGTGTGTGAACACACTAGGACCGCCGGGGCACTTTTTTTCCTCTTTAGGAGGTTTTTTTCCCCCGGCTTGTATATACGCCTATTGCCCTAATGGGCTACTTATCTTTGTACATTCTCTAGTAATACATTCAGTATTGTGTGTTTGTGCTCCAAGCTTCTTCTTCTTCCTTGTGTTGTTCGCGTGCTTCCTCATACGTCTATCTCCAACAATTGGTATCAGAGCAGGTCGTCGCTTCTTCTAGGGCGTCATCGACACTCCTTCGTTTGCAATCTCAGATTTGCACGAAATTTGGTGAGCATACTCAGGGTGTTTTCGAGATCAAAACATCTTCGCTCTGTGGTGCCGAAATCGCGATCTGAGCTCATTTCAGCCTCCGAACGCACTATCGCAGCGCTTGTGCAGGCTATTTTGTCCTTTTGTGCCAAAGGTATATACCAGTTTCTGTTCGCCAGTTTAAGCGTCTCGAAGTCTGCTACAGGTCTAGCAGAACTCGTCTAGGCAGTTCTGTTCAACTTTTTGAGATACAGTCAATTTTCAGCATCAAGGTATTTTAGTCATCGGCCATGGCTGAAAGTAGTGATGTATTCCGTATGTTGGCTGTTGAGGATAAGTTGGATGGTACCAACTACCCATTATGGGCTTATATGATGCGACATGTACTGGTTGCAAAAGGATTATGGAACATTGTGTAGGGTGTTGAAAGACGTCATGTTACACCTGTAACGGCAGGTACTGCAAATACAGGTGCTGGAGCTGATGAAGATGGTGTCGAAGATGACATTCCGCAGATTCCTGTTCGTGCTGCTATTTCTGTTGCACCTACTGCAGAGCAGATTCGCTGGGATGGCAGAGATGCCCAGGCACATGCATTGATAGCTTTGTCTGTCAAACGTGCCATTATTCCTCACATTCGCTCTTGCAGAACAGCAAAGGATGCTTGGGATACACTTACCACTTTGTACCAGGCTAGGAATGAGGCTCGTGTTGCTTACCTCCGTAAACAGTTGGAGAGTGAGCACATGAATGAAGGTGATTCTATGGACAATTTCTTAACGAAGATCAAAGATTTGAAGGAACAATTGATTTCTGCACAAGTGATAGCTTACTTGTGCAGACCGTTCTGAATGGTCTTCCTGATTCATATCAGAGTTTTGCTTCTACTCTTCGGTTGATGATGAAAGGCAATCCAAATGCCTTGTCATTTGAGGAGTTAGTCTTTGTTCTGTTGCAGGAAGATCAGTCCAGGCAGAACAGGTCCATTATGCGTGTTGCAGATCAAGCTTTCCTGGCTAGTCAGAAGGGCAAAGGAAAATGGAGCTCTTCTACTAGTAAGCAGAAATCTGCAAATGCTGCACAATCGAAGAACCAGGATAAAGATGAGAAGAAATCAGAAAAGCAGAAATTGTTTTGCAAGTACTGTAAAGGAAATGATCATATCATAAAGAACTGTCCAAAACTGGCTGCTAAAGAGGCAAAGAAGAAAGAGGCTGGAATGGTTGTTGCAGAGGCCTCTACACCAAAAACAGAGTCTACAAATCTTGTGCAGGAAGAAGAATGGGCGTTTACTATTGTCTGCAGTTTTGACCCATCTTTGATCAGTGCATGTCTGCAGTAGACTTAGATGTTTGGTACTTTGACAGTGGGGCGACCAAACATATTACCTCGCAGCACAGTTTCTTCTCTTCACTCGAGCCTGCCCCTACAGAGAATACTGTCACATGCGCCAATAACTCCTCTTATCCTGTTATGGGAGTTGGTAAGATCATTCTGACTACTGCTGATGGTAGTTCTTTCACTTTGTCAGATGCTTTATTTATGCCAGGGATAAAAAAAAACCTGTTATCAGTTTCTGCATTAGCTAAGATTGGCTTGGTTTTGAAATTCGTTGATGACAGGTGTACGGTCCATGATCTCTCAAATGGCGATGTGATTATTGCTTCTAGCATTTTATGTCGTGGGCTCTATAAGCTCATAGACTATGAAAGATCTGTGAATGATTCGGCATGTGCAGTTCATGATTCTCAGGCTATGTCAGATGCAAAGCTTTGGCATGCACGCTTTGTTCATCTGAATTTTGCTAGTTTGTTACGCCTGCAGAAATCTGAAATGGTGTCCTCTTTGCCCAAACTTGAGGCACCTGGAAAACATGTTTTATGAAGGCTGTATTTTGGGCAAAATGCAGCGCTCTTCGTTTCCAAAAGATGGTTCAGTTCGGGCTACGCAGAAATTGCAGCTTGTACATAGTGATGTCTGTGGTCCTATGCAGACACCCTCTTTTGGAAATTACCTTTACTTCGTGACTTTCATTGATGATTTTTCCAGGCATGCATGGGTATATCCACTCAAAGACAAGTCCGAAGTGTTCATGTGCTTCAAACAGTTTTTGGTTTTGGCTGAAAATCTGTCAGCATGTAAAATGGGCACCCTCCGTTCTGATCGAGGGGGGGAATATATGTCTTCAAATTTTAATGCATTTCTGGCGGAATGTGGGATAAAACACCAGTGTACAGTGCCGTATACACTCAACAGAATGGAGTTGCTGAACGAAAGAACAGGTCACTCATGGAGATGGCGAGGTGCATGGTCAAAAGTCAGGCTTTACCACATAGTTTCTAGCTTGAGGCTGTCATGTGTGCAGCATATGTACTGAACAGGTGTCCCACTAAAGCGTTGCAGTCTATCACTCCATATGAGGCCTGGCATGACCGCAAGCCATCTGTTGCTCATCTGCGTGTTTTTGGTTGTTTGGCATATGCATTAGTGCATGAACAACATCGCAGAAAATTGGATGATAAGGCAGTAAAATGTATTTTTGTTGGGTACAGTTCTGAAAGTAAAGGCTATCATCTGTATCATCCACAGACTAAACGCATTCTGGTTAGCCGTGATGTTGTCTTTGTGGAAGATGTTATTCAGCCATTGCTTTCATGTTCTAAGGAGACATCTGTTAGCTCCAAAGACATGTATGATACTTTGATGCCTCTTTTTACAGGTGGACAGGCTAGTGCTGGTCCTAATGAGGCAACTTCTTAGCCTTTGCAGGTTTCATATGATGATGCAGATCATTCCATTTCTGATGCAGATTTACATGATGCACTTGTTGATGAGAGAGCTGATATTGAGCAGGCAAAAACTATGCCAAAATGGCTGGTGCAGACTTTGCGTGACAGCAAATTAGATGAAGCTTTGTCATATCGTACTCGTTCAGGCTCTCATAGTGCCTCCTTTGCATCAGATTGCTATGCTATGGCTGCATCTAGTCTCTGTGATGAGAATGAGCCTGTTTCTTTTGATGAAGCACAAAATTCAGAAAATTGGATGGCTGCTATGCAATCTGAATATGATGTTATAATGAAGAATGGTACATGGTCTTTATGTGACTTGCCTCCTGGCAAGAAGGCCATTGGCACTAAGTGGGTATACAAGCTGAAGCGTAAACCTGATGGTACAGTTGACAGGTATAAGGCTAGGCTTGTTGCAAAGGGTTATGCACAGGAAAGAGGTATTGATTTTGATGAGACCTTTGCACCTACATGCCGTATGACTACTGTTCGGAGCATTTGTGCACTTGCAGCCCATCATGGTTGGAATGTACATCAGTTGGACATTAAAACAGCATTTCTGAATGGTGACTTGCATGAAGAAGTGTATGTTTTTCAGCCCCGTGGCTTTGTGCAGAAAGGGCATGATAACCAGGTTTGCAGATTAAAGAAGGCATTATATGGTTTAAAGCAAGCACCATGTGCTTGGTATGAGAAGATACATGCCTATCTGATTGCACATGGTTTTGAGAACAGTCCAACTGAAAGCACCTTATATGTTAAACGTGCTAATGATGTGCTTCTGATCATTGTTGTCTATGTTGATGACATGCTGCTCACTGGTCCTATTGAGACACATATTGTTGATTTTAAGGCTGATTTGCATGCCTCATTTGAGATTTCTGATTTGGGGCATTTGCATCACTATTTGGGCATTCAGTTTATGCACGTTGATGGTGGAATGGCTTTGTGTCAAACGAAATATATTGACACATTATTGCAGCGTTTTGGCCTTGAAGACTGTAAGCCTATTGCCACTCCTATGGAGACAGGTTTACGATTGAGTCTTCATGATGTTGGAGATGCATTTGATGCTGTTCTCTATCAGCAAGCTGCTGGATGCTTGATTTACTTATGCATTACTCGGCCAAATATTCAGTTTGCTGTCTCACAGATGAGCAGGTTTATGCATTGCCCAGGAGTCACGCATTGGAAAGCGGTTAAGCGCATCTTTCGCTACTTGAGTGGTACTCGGCTACTTGGGTTGTTTTATCCCAAGGGGGGATCACTACCACCAGATTTGCATGCTTTTTCTGAATCATATTGGGCTGGTTGCTATGACACTCGTGTGTCCACCAGTGGTTTTTGCTTCATGCTTGGTAGCTCATGTATATCTTGGTTGAGCAAGAAGCAGCCTACTGTGGCCACTTCCAGTTGTGAGGCTGAGTATAGGGCAGCTTTCACAGCGACTGTTGAGTGTGTGTGGCTCAGACGCCTTATGGCTGATTTGGGTGTTGGCCAGTCTTCTGCCACCACCATCTTCACTGACAGTCAGAGCACATTGGCAGTTGCGAGGAACATTGTGTTCCATGCTCGCACTAAGCACATTGAGGTGCATTATCACTATGTCAGGGAGAGGTTCTCTACTGGGGAGATCAGCTTGGCATATGTGCCCACGCAGGAGAACATTGCAGACCTTTTCACGAAGGCTCTACCTAGGGAGAAGTTTGAAGCTTTCCGCAAAGTTTTGGGCTTACTTCCTTTTGTGGAGTGATTTCCACATAGCTTGGCACTTCCTTATACATGAGTGCCAGCTCCTTGTTCACCGCATCACTCCTAGGGGGGATTTGTTGATATATTTAGGTAGTGATGTGTGTGAACACACTAGGACCGCCGGGCACTTTTTTCCCTCTTTAGGAGGTTTTTTTCCCCCGGCTTGTATATACGCCTATTGCCCTAATGGGCTACTTATCTTTGTACATTCTCTAGTAATACATTTAGTATTGTGTGTTTGTGCTCCAAGCTTCTTCTTCTTCCTTGTGCTGTTCGTGTGCTTCCGCAGATGTCTATCTCCAACAGGCCACAAGTGTATGTATATTGTTTCCATATAATATACAATGGATTTGAAGTCTTTATATAGACTCTTGAAGTGCTCCACAATTTCTACAAGTGGATTTTGAATTCAAATGAAGGTGATAAAGGTTGTTGGAGGGAATCCATTCACTTTCCTACAATCTAGGAAAAGTGAAGATCTAGTTTGATCTACTTTTAGGTGATTGATTGATTCATTGATTACATCTCAACCACCTCAAACTCGTGGAATTTTAGCTCTCTTTTTCTTCTTTTACATGTGAAATCTCTAGGCTTTTACAATGGTAAAATATCCATAAAAACGCGTTTAAAAAAATACAAGGACTCAGCAACGTATATTCTTTTGACATAATCCAAGTGATAGCTTTTGATGTAGATCAAATCTGCCTCAAGCATAGTATAATCTTGATGTTCCAATATTTCCTATACAAAACCATGGGGCTAAAAGACATACACTTCTTCCTGTAAGTCACCATTCACAAATGAAGTTTTAATATCCAACTGATGTGCATTCAAACCATGATGGATTGCAAGTGCACGGATGCTACAAATGGTAGTCATTCGACATGTGGGTGCAAAGGTCTCATCAAAATCAATGCCTCTTTCTTGAGCATAATCTTTTGCAGCAAGCCTAGCTTTGTACCTGTCAACTACTCCATCAGGTTTACATTTCAACTTGTATACCCATTTAGTACCAATGGCCTTTTTGCCAAGAGGCAAGTCACATCAAGGAGAAGTACCATTCTTCATAATAGCATCATTTTTTATTGCATAGCAAACATCCAATTTTATGAATTTTCTACATCATCAAAAGAAACAAGCTCATTCTATTCAAAAAGACTAGAGGTAGCCATAGCATAGCAATTTGATGAAAAAGACGCACTATGAGAGCCTGAGCGAGTATGATATGACAAAGGTGCATCTAATTTGTTATCTTGCAAAGTTTATGCTAGTCATTTGGGCATAGTTTTTGCCTCCTCTATCAGCCCTTTCATCAACAAGTGCATCATGTAAATCTACATTAGAAATGGAATGGTCTCCATCATCATGTGAAACCTATAAAGGCTGAGAAATTGCCTCATTTGGACCAACACTTGATTGTCCACCTGTAAAAATAGGTAGCAAAGTGTCATACATATCTTTGGAGCTAACTGATGTATCATTAATACATGAAAGTAATGGTTGAATTTCATCTTCCACAAAAATAAAATCATAGCTAACCAAAATGTCTTTAGTCTATGGATGATTCAAACAATAGCCTTTTATTTTAGAATTGTGCCCAACAAAAATACATTTTACTGCTTTAGCATCCAATTTTGTGCGTTATTAATGCACTAATGCATATGTCAGACAACCAAAGACACTCAATTGAGCAACAGATGGTTTGCAACCATGCAAGCCTCATATGGAGTGATAGACTATAATGCTTTGGTGGGATACTTGTTAAGTTCATATGTTGCACATGTAATAGCCTCAACCCAACAGCTATGTGGTAAAGCTTGAATTTTGACCATATGCCTCATCATCTCCATGAGTGACATGTTCTTCCTTTCAGCAACTCCATTCTGTTGAGGTGTATATGGCACTGTTATCCCACGTTCAGACAAAAATACATTAAAAACAGGAGACATGTATCTCCCTTAATCAAAATGGAGGGTGCCCATTCTACATGCTAATAGATTTTCGATCAAAGCCAGAAACTATTTGAAGCACATAAACACTTCCATTTCTTCTTTCAGTGGATACACCTATGCATGCTTGAAAAAATCATCAATAGAATTCATGAAGTAAAGGTAGTTCCCAAAAGAGGGTGTCTGTATAGGATCACAGACATCACTGTGAACAAGCTAAAATCTTTGAGCAGCTCAAACTAAACCATCTTTTGGGAAGGAGAAACACTACATTTTGCCCAAAGTATAGCCTTCACAAACATGTTTACAAGGTGCCTCAATTTTGGGCAAAGAGGACACCATTTTAGATTTTTGTAGGCATAGAAAACTAGCATAATTCAAATGACCAAAGCATGCATGACAAGCTTTGCATCTGACATAGCCTGAGAATCTTGAACTGCACATGCTGAATCATTTAGAGTTTCTGCATAATCTATGAGCTTATACAACCCATAACATAAAATGCCAAAAGCAATAATGACATCACCATTTGAGAGATCATGAATTGTACAATTATCATCAATAAATTTCACAACGAAGCCAATCTTGGGTAATGTTGACACTGATAACAAATTTTTCTTGATCCTTGGCACAAACAAAGCATCTAACAATGTAAAAGAACTACCATCTGCACTAGTCAGAATGATCCTACCAAGTGTCATTATAGGATAAAAGGATCTGTCAGTGCATGTGATAGTATCCCATATAGGGGCAAGCTCAAGTGAATTGAAGAAACTACACTACAAGGTAATATGTTTGGTTTGTTACAGTTAGTGTCCATGTGAAAGGCCAAATGGCCACCAGACACTTTTGTATATGTTCTTTAATAAAACATATAGTGGCTTTGTCAGCCACAGACTGTAAGTTTGACCACATTTGTAACACCTACGAAGTTTGTGTTTGTGCTCCCTATGTACTATGTTTTTATGTGTATTCTACAGCCTTTATGCGGAGTACCATGTGCGGTGCTTGGAGCTCCGTTTTCTACTTCGAGGATATCATTGTGGATGTCTCAAGAAGGAGAGCACATTGTGATGCATCACCATCAAACTACTTCACTCACACCTGCCCACGCACTCAAGGCTTTCTCCAAGGCTTATGACTAAGGTGGTGACCAAGGCACCCATCCTAGCACTATTCCCCCCGGAGCTCGCTTAGCCATGGCAATCTCTTGCCACTAAGCTACAGCTGAAGAAGGGGAAAGATTAAGGTTAACATTAACCTTCAACATGTTTTGGTCCCTCAAAGCTTCATTCTTTGCTTTCAAATCTTATTTTTGAAGCATTTTTTGGGTGATTTTTGGAGCCATTTTCGAGTACTTTCATGCATAGTTCTCTTCACACAAGTCCAAGAACAGTAAGAAGAGTGTTTTTTGTACTTCTCCAATAATAAATATTCACCTTTGGGGCTGTGTTTTCAGCCATACTCATAAAACTACAGGTTTCTAAAAAGGTTTTCAATTGTGGTGGGAGCAGCCGTTGCAAATTTATGCAGCTTTTTGAGCCTAAACAATAGAGTTGACACACACTTTCAATGTCATTTTATTGCATATATTGAGCACATCCACACTATGTACACCTCTATGGATACCGCTTATGTACGTCCTGTTGGAGCAATTCTATGACAAGCCTAAGCATTGGCTTGAGTTCCACAAAGTCATAGAAGAAGCCTTAAAATGAAGACAATGTAAAGTTCACTTGTGAACTACCTCTTGTAACTTTTGAAGAGTTTACTTAATGTAAAAGTGAAAGAATCTTAAGTGGCTGAGTCCACTTGATCAAAAAGGGAAAGAGGAGCCACGAATTCGTGATTTGTGGTAGGTAGAGAATCAAATCAATCATTGATTGATTGGAGAGTGATTGAGGGAAGTTAGCCTCCCAAACTCAACTATAAATAGATGGCAGTTTTAGTCGTGGTTAGAGAGACCTATGTGAAGACCTCCAAGAGCTGAGCTTTATGCCATATTAAGGTGTGATTCCAAGGCACACATATGTATCAGTAAGTTCATTGTATTGTACAAGCAATATACTTTATTTTCATGATCATTTGAGTTCATATTTCCATGTTCTTGTGAAGTGTACTACTCACTGCCATTACTCTCAGTTTTCTAAGTCAGATTGCAGAGATTCTTTCTCTAAGCTTGGTGCATCATTTTCAGTGATTTAACTTGATAAAGTTAGCTCTATAAGTCTACTATATGCTCACAAATTTTCATGTCATTTGGATGTTGCAATCTTCAGTTATGTTCAGTTGAAGTCAACACTATCTGTGCATTTTCACTTCTCTATCAGGTACCCGATTTTTTTTACTCATCTTGTCAGAGCCATTTCTCAGTGGTTACTTATCCAAATTCAATGATTTAAAGCTTGTTGGATTCAACTTACTGTCTAGTATAATCATACAAATTTTCATAATCATTAGATTCCTAAATTTTGAGTTATGTTCATTTTTCTGCTCACTGGTCTCAAACTGTAGCAGCCCGTGAAAATCGGGATGATGTCATCACTTGTTAAAACTCATTCTCAGTGTGTGGTTTATTATTTTTTATGAGATTACTCTTGAAAGTTATCTCTTTAAGTTAACTAGACTTCCCCAAGAGGAATTAAGTTAATTGCTGCTGTGCTCAGAGAATTATGCAAAACACTGGTCAGGTGTATGAACCAAAATAGCAAGTTTTTCACCTCTGAGCTAACTCCAACTTATCTGTTTTGATCTATCTTTTTGAAAGTGATCTTCCAAGGTTCATAGGGTGTCTAATAGATCCATTGGCAAGCTAAAAGGGCCCACCATATACTCCTGGAGTTCATTTGGCTGGTGTAGATCAAGGATTTTGCAACACCTCTTCATCTTCAAGCACATACCTATCCATCTCTTCACACGTCCATGTGGTCATCGATATAGCAATTACATTTTTGCATAAATCCTTTTATGTGTGATAAAGAGGGTCATGGTGAGGTTTTCTTAATTGCGGGACACTCAGATGTCGAGGTCTCTTCGGTGATGTAGGTGGAAGATTTAGCTTGCCTCACCATAGGAGGTGTATGATAGTTGTTCATAGGTGCTCGATAAGCCTAGCTGACTTGTTTTGGGTAACTCATTACATGCAGTGGAGTCAATGATTCACTATGCAGGTAAACATGTCAGGATTTGTAGTTTTATGAGATTTTGACACTAGTCATATGCTCATTTTATAGAGGATAGTCCGGAATTTTCCAGATTTTTGGTTTTGTCAACTATACAGTGGTCGATTTGCTCCTTGATACACTTATTGTTCTGAGCACATTTATTCTCACATACTCCTTTTGTTTGGTCATTATTGTTCATAAATTCATTTTTCTGGGAAGATTGTTGAATTCTCTTCCAGAATCTAAAACTTAGTCATCTTTCTTTGAGCCTTAGTGGGGTTTAGACTCTTTCTAGTTCCATTATCATTCTATTCAATTCTCTATCATATGGCATGAGAGGTATCAAGCACGTCTAGTGTATCAGGGTCTAGTGTCAGTGTTCTAAGGAGGAGCTATAACTTGTAGGGCAAAGACCATTTTGAGATCCAAAAATTTGATGGCACAAACTTTTTTCTATGGAAGAATCAAATCAAAGATGTGCTGATTCGGAGGAGGCAATGGAAGCCAGTAAATGGAATCTCAAAGAAGCTTGATGACATGGATGAAGATGATTAATATGAGTTAGATGAAACGATCAAGTCTACCATTCAATTACACCTAGCAAATAAGTTTTACTTTATAGTATTAGATGGTGAAATTGTAGAGGAGCTTTGGAAGAAGTTATGCAATACATATGAAAAAGAGATGGCATCAAATAAAGTGTATTTGATGAGAAAATTATATGACCTTCCCATGAAGGACACAGATAGTGTTGCTGCTCATCTAAATGAGTTTGATGCTATATTATCCCAATGACAAGCTCAGAAAATGGATATGGATAATGAAATGAAAGCAATATTGATGCTATGCACCTTGCCATCATCATGGGATACATTTTGCACATCTATTAGCAATACTCCACTTAATTAAAAAAATCATGTAAATAAAACATAAGTTATTTATTTCAATTTATATGTAAAATTTACACTTACTTCCACTGTAAGTGGACAAGGTGCAGGTAAGAGTCACATAATGTTTGCATTCTTCTCTTGATCTCCAATCCATTCCCTATGTACACAATGTTCCCCTCTTGCTCTATATCACACTCTAGCCCTAAGGTGCCTATGCATGTCCTCATAGGCACCTGTGCTCTGCTATCATGATCTGGAGGTGGTATAGGTGTCTTGAAAATAGATAGATAAAAATAAATAAAAATATGTTTTATAATGTCATTAAAAAAATTTGTGAAAAAAAAACATACATATGAGCAGATAGTTGTCTTCTTGCATGTGGAGCTGCAAAAGAGCCCTCCTCTAATCGTTGGGTAAGCATCTAAATCGTATAATCCAGCTCATCATCAACCATCTCTGAGTACTCATGCATGATGATCCCTAGAGTATCAGGCGGAACTCTTGCTCTCATAAGACTTTTTATAAGAGCGAGTTTCACCTTTCTCTCTCTACTAGGATCCATAATACCTGTACATATAAAACAAAATGTGTTAGAAATCAATATATATATATACATGTACGTATGTATGTGTGTATATGTGTATGTAGGTGTATATGTGAGTGTGTGTATGCATGTAAGCATGTACGTATGCATATGCATGTGCATTATGTATGCAAATGTATGCATGTGTGTGTATGTGTGTGTATGTGTGTGTATGCATGTAAGTATGTATGTATGCATATGTATGCATATGTATGCATGTATGTGTATGTGTCTCTATGTGTGTGTATGCATATATATATGTGTGTATGTCTCTATGTGTCTATTTATGCATATGTGTGTGTATGTGTGTGTGTGTGTCTATGTGTGTGTCTATGTGTGTATATCCGTGTGTATCTGTATATATGTGTCTATATGCATGTGTATGTATGTGTGTAAATGTGTGTGGATGTGTGTATGTGTGTGTATGTGTGTATATGTGTGTCTATGTGTGTATATACGTGTGTGTGTGTGTGTGTGTGTGTATATATATATATATATATATATATATATATATATATATATATATATATATATATATATATATATATATATATATATATATATATATATATATATATATATATATATATATATATATATATATATATATATATATATATATATATGCATGTGTATGTGTGTGTTTAAACATTTTATGATTAACCTCTATTGGAGTACCTGCAATCCTACAATCTTGCATCTTGAACTTTGTCAACAAGTATTTAATGTATTTCCTTTGAGTAAGGAATAGACCATGATCTCTGTATACTACTTCCAATCCTAGGAAGTATGTAAGTGAACCCAAGTCACTTATCTTGAACTCTTCTTGCATCTACTCCTTGATCTACTTTATCCCATCTGCATCATTTCCTATAAGTATAATATCATCCACATACACACACAAATAGATGACTTCAAAATTACTCTTTTCGATGAAGAGTGATGGATTTGCCTTGCTAGGTTGAAATCCTTTATCCTGCAAGAATGAAAGACGCTTGTGATTCCAAACCCTTGGGGCTTGTTTGAGTCCATATAGAGCTTTATTAAGTTTACACACATAATCAGGATGTATTTGATTCTCAACAATAGGTGGTTGTGCCATATACACCTCTTCTGTTATCCATCCATTAAGAAATACATTTTTTACATTCAATTGAAGTATCTTCCAATTCTTGGAAGAAGAAATACTAAGCAGGACTCTAATTGTAGGCATCTTTGCCACATGAGAGAAAGTCTCCTCATAATCAATTTCATGAGTTTGTGCAAAGACTTTTGCCACAAGCCTTGCCTTATACCTGTTAATGGAGCCATTTGAGTTCTTCGTCAATTTGTATTTCTATATTGAACCTATCACATTCATTGATGAAGACTTGGGAACTAATTCCCAAGTGTTATTTTCCTCAAGAGCTTCAATTTCCTCTTCCATTGCATGCATCCATTCTGATTTCTCCTTTACTTCCTCAAATGTTGAGGGTTCCTCTTGATTTATGTCTTGTGCTAGATAGATTGAATGTTTAGTATCTAGAGAAGTATCAAACCCATACCTCTCTGGTTTTCTTTTCTCCCTCATGGACCTTCTTAGGCCATGATGTGATGACTCTACCTCTTGTCCAAGTTCCTGCATTTTAGCTTTACCTTTAGACTTCCACATTTTGGGTTTTTCAATCTAAGTTGCTTCATCTTCTGAGGTATCCTGTTCTTCAATTCTAGAAGGGTTATCCTTGACAAGTTTTGGAAAATCTTCTTCAAGATCATAAGGTAACTTGATCTTACTACATGAGTCTTCATACCATGAACTATTCTCATCAAACACTACATCTCTACTCACCAAGAATCCTTTAGTTGTTGGGTTGTATAGCCTGTATCCTTTTTGGTTGTTGTCATATCCAATGAACACACATCTTTCAGCTTTTGGATCCATATTTCCTCTAACCTATGAAGGAACATGAGCATAAGCAATACATCCAAAAATCTTACAATAATCCAAACTTGGTCTCCTTCCATTCCAAGCCTCATATGGTGTCATGCCATCAAGTGACTTTGAAGGTAACCTGTTAATCGAATAAGTGGTTGTAGATACAGTCTCAGCCCATAAATAATTAGGTAAGTGTCTTTCATTTAGCATAGACCTTGTAGCTTCAACAATTGTCTTATTTCTTCTCTCTGCCTCTCCATTTTGCTCAGGAGTGTACCTTGTAGTAATCTCTCTTTTGACTCCCCTCTCTTGAAGAAAGGAATCAAATTCATGGGAGAATTACTCTCCCCCTCCATATAACCTTAGACTTTTTAGTCTTTTACCTATTTGATTCTCCACAAGAGCTAACTATCTTTTGAAGCATGAAAATACCTCATCCTTGTGTTTCATAAAGTACACTATAGTCCATCTACTACAATCATCAATGAAGGAGACATAATGCCTTGATCTAGATGTTGAAGCCTTGCTAGGCCCCCATACATTTGTATGAACCAAATCCAAGAGATCTCCATGCATATATCCTTTTTTCATGAATGGTAACCTATGAGGCTTTCCAAATTGACATGCACTACACTTATAAATCATGTGTTGCTTTGACAGATTAGGGAGTCTAAGTACACTTTGGTCCCTACAAATTTTCTTTAATGATCTTTCACCAACATGTGCTAACCTTTTGTGCCATACTTCCAATTCTATGAGAGTCTGACTACCATAATTAAAGAGAGCAATGTTCCTAGTGTATTGTAATTCAAATGTGAATAATCTACCTGTCTTTTCACCCTTTGCAATCCTCATGAATCCTTGACTTGGATCTTCAACAAATGCTCCTCCTTTTGTGAACCTAACTTGTAGGCCTTTCTCCACAATCTGTCCTACACTTATCAAGTTCTTTGTGATGGTAGGGACATAGAGTACCTTGTTAAGTAGGTTGATGTATCCATCAAGTGCTTTTACATTTCCTATCTTTTCCACCATATGCCTTGTATCATCTGTTGGAGATAGACATCTGCAGAAGCACGCGAACGGCACAAGGAGGAAGAAGAAGCTTGGAGCACAAACACACAATACTGAATGTATTACTAGAGAATGTACAAAGATAAGTAGCCCATTAGGGCAATAGGCATATATACAAGATGGGGGAAAAAACCTCCTAAAGAGGGAAAAAAGTACCCCGATGGTCCTAGAGTGTTCACACACATCACTACCTAAATATATCAACAAATCCCCCATGGGAGTGATGCGGTGAACAAGTAGCTGGCACTCATGTATAAGGAAGTGCCAAGCTATGTGGAAGTCACTCCACAAAAGGAAGTAAGCCCAAAGCTTTGTGGAAAGCTTCAAACTTCTCCCTATGTAGAGCCTTCGTGAAAAGGTCTACAATGTTCTCCTGCGTGGGCACATATGCCAAGCTGATCTCCCCAGCAGAGAACCTTGGAAAATGATCAAATACACACTGAGAACAAGCTATGAGAAAATCATTGTTCTGATGGAGTACTAATAGAGAAGTAAAATGAGACTATAATGATCATATATGTATTAAAAAATGTAAAAATACAATGTCATTCGCAACCATAGATTGATCAATGTGTGAGAGGTGAATGAGCTATGAGATAAGCTCTCACTTCACAATAAAACTCTCTCAAAGTGATCTCATGGGCTCGAGATAATATGCGGGTCTTTTGATCCCCTTTTTATAATCATGTTTGGAGCCAAGGTTTGAATTCAAATTCAAACTTCTACCTAAAAGGTGAATCCAAAAGTGTAGGATAGATTCCCTCATCACTCAACAACTGATTGATTCATGATTTTAGAGCTTCCTAACTTCATGTGGATGTAACCCACTTTTACAAGGATAAATATGAAGGATTTTTACAAGAGACTATTCATATGTAGTCTTGCATAGGTTATGCCAATAAATCAAGCGTAAGTTAATCAACCAAGTATGTGGGCTTGGGTTTAAATGCACCAATAGGTTAGTGTATCCCAAGCATCCTTAGCTATTCTCCAAGAGCAAATGTGAGGAATAATGGCACGTTTCATAGACAAGGCTATCAATGCATGTGCCTCAGCATCTCTACCATCCCAACACATTTTCTCTACAGTAGGTGCAGTAGGAACCGTAGCACGAATAGAAACATGAAGAATATCGTCATCTTCAATGCGGTCTGCATCACCTTTAGCATCTTTGTTTGCAGGTGTAATATGATGTTGTTCAACACCTTGTACAATATTCCACAATCCTTTTGCAACCAATACATGATGTAGCATATAAGCCCATAATGGGTAATTGGTACCATCCAACTTATCCCCAATAGCCAACATACAGAATACATCACTACTTTCATCCATGGCCACTGACTAAAATACACCAATGCAAAAAAATGATTGTATCTCAAAAACTTGAACATAAGTACTGTGTCGAGTTCTGCTACACCTGTAGCAGATTTCAAGAAGCTTATACCGGTGGACCGAAACTTGTATATATCTTTGGTACAAAAGGACAAAAATGCTTGCAGAATCACTATGATAGTGCGTTCAGAGGCCAAAACGAGCTCAGATCGTGATTTTGGCACTAGATAGCAAAGTTGTTTTGAACTCCTAATCATACTGAGTATGTTCACCAAATTTCATGCGATTTTGAGACTGTGACCCGAGAGGTGTCGACGATGCCCTAGATGAAGTGGTGACCTGCTCCGATACCAATTTTTGGAGTTCGAGGTCTATGGAAGCATGTGAACATCACAAGGACGAAGAAGAAGCTTGGAGCACAACACACAATACTAAATGTATTACAAGAGAATGTACAAAGATAAGTAGCCCATTAGGGTAATAGGCATATAGACAAGGGGAAGAAACCTCCTAAAGAGGGAAAAAAGCACCTCAATAGTCCTAATGTATTTGTGCACCTCACTACCTAAATATATGAATCGAAAAAGTGCACGATATTTGCCAAGATAACACTCAAGGCAAGCAACATAGGTCTCTTGTTCCCAAAGAGGCTTCCACATGTGCAAGGAACTCTCTAGACCTAGTCCACATGGATCTCTGTGGTCCAATGAATACCCCATTGCTAAGTGGATCACTCTATGTCTTTCTATAGTAGATGATCACATGAGATATATATGGGTCTATTTTCTCGAGTCTAAGGTAGATACATTTTTAAGTTCAAGAAATGAGTCTATCAAATTGAGAACGAGACGTCAAGCTTCGATAAGACCATTAGATCAAATGGATGTGGTGAATTTATTAACCATGTATTTGACAACTTCTTGAAACAAAAGGGCATCAAGAGGCAAGTCACTCAGCCTCATACTCCATCCCAAAATGGAGTAGCTGAAAGAAAGATCCAAAGCATCATGGAAATGGCATGCACTATGATTCACAACAAAGGCTTACCATCTAAGTTTTGGGATGAAGCTATACACACCACAATTCACATAACCAATCGAGGCATCACGAGTGCACTACAAAACAAAACTCCATTTGAAGCCTACTATGGATGCAGGCCCAATGTCAACTACTTTAGAGTTTTTGGAAGTGAAACATTTGTACATGTGCCAAAAGAAGATAGACATAAGTTGGCATCTAAGTCTTAGAAATATCTATGAATTGGCTATAGTGAATAGTCTAAGGCTTACAGACTGTATGATCTTATGAACAACTCCATCAACATTTCAAAACATCCTTGATGAAGCTTCAAAGTAATCAACCAAAAATCCAAGTTCAAGTTTGAGTCCACCCAGCTACACTTCAGAGGATGACACACTTATTTCTAAGGAAAACTAAAAAATAAGTACTTCACTCTAGCCTAGGAAATCTCAAAGGCTCATCTAGAAGCAACAACAAGAACAAAACCACTATGTCAATTCTGCACTTATGCACCAGCTTTAAGATCCACAAGTCCTTCGAAGCTAAAATAGGATTTCAAAGGAGCACTACTGATACTGACTTATACAATTACTAGGAAGATTCCTTAGTAGAAATAATAATCTTGTATGTTGATGACTTGATTTTGACATGTTCAGATGATAAACTCAATTAAGTCATCATCACACAACTTCACCTTGATTACTCCATGATAGATCTTGGCCTACTTCATTACTTCTTAGACATGGAAGTATTAAAAATAAAAGAAGACATATTACTCTCACAAAAGAAGTATTGCTATGATCTTCTTTCCAGGTATAACATGGACCAATGTTGCTCATTATCTACACCACTTGATCCAAACATCAAGACCATACTGGAGGAATCCTCTTCACTTGTGAATGTGCATGCTTATCAATAGCTTGTTGGCTCCTTATTTTACCTACCCAACACTAGACCAAATATTGCCTATGTAGTTGGCATACTTAGTCATTTTGCACATCAACCTCATCAGACACATCAGGATGCTACTCAAAGACTACTTTGAAACCTTTCCCTCACTGAACATCATGGTCTTTAGTACAAAGGGGGCATTGATCTCGCAGGATATTCTGATCCATATTGGATTGGTTATCTTGATTTGCAATGGTCTACTAAAAATTATTGTATCTCATTGTATTTGCATGGACTTCCAAGGAAAATTTAGTTGTATAACTCAAGATTTCACCACTTGATGCAAAGAGTGAAGCATCTACTTCCTCTATTTCAATGAAAATTTTGACTGAAGAAATTTTGGATTTGATAGTGAAGAAGCTTGAGATGGATCAAGCAAAGGAGTAGCATAATGCTCCATATGGCTAAAGACCACAGACATTAGCATTATAGTGGGGATCATCCCACTTACATGTGCAATAGAATGCCAAGGTACAAACCTCTAGAGTACAATAGACCACCTCAACATCAGTACCAACAACAACAATATCAGTAGAGGTCTCATTACCAAGCTAAGCCTATGCATCTTCCTAGGGATGCATATGGAAATCCTCCTAGAGATCAACAACATACTATAGATAATCTTACTACAAACAACCTAGGTGTAATCAAAGCAACAAGGACCTTGCATGCCCATTTTTGGATCAACAAGGGCCTCCAATTCCAAAGGCTACTCCGATCAAGTACGCCAAAGAAAACACAAAAAGGGCTATTGCCCCAATATAGCCAGCTATGACAGAAATAAGCCCTATATATATTGAGATGTACTAAGAAGAGAGAAATGAGTAACCTGAGGATACATATGCTAAAGGCAAATGGTATCAAGAAGAGTGCTAATATCTTACAAAAACTAATGAAAACCCCACTTGGAATGATCAATCTGGTGCAAGAATTTATTATGTAGAGAACGGAGTTGTTCAAAGACAACAATGCACAAAGGGTTCACCTGCTTCTAAAGGAGTATGCTATAGATGTGGTAGTGTTCACTTCCTCAAGGATTTTCCTAAAACATCTAGGAAATTTACTTGGAAGATTAGAGCATTTTGTGAGGATTGTGGAAAAGATCACTTAATCAAACATTGTCCTTAGAATCCTCAAAACATTGCTCACACCCTACTGAAAATGGTTAAGATTATGGAAAGTGGTAATGATTCTAAAGGCCAAGTGCCTCTTGAAGAAGTAACATGGCCTCAAGCTAAATAACAAGCTAAGGAACATGAAGTCAACTAGTCAAATGAATAAAAATATTCACCTCCTCAACTCCTCAATCAGAAGCCATCTTGGGGAAAAGAAGAAGAAGAAAAGGAACTTGACTTGGAAGCAATGAAAGGAGAAAATTAGTAAAAAATGGGAGAAGAAGGTAAGAATCCTAAAGAAAGATGTTCATGAGGCATGCACTAAGGTTTCTTAAGAAAAAGTACTAACATCTAAGGAAAAGAACACTTTTGAGAAGAAGAAAACATCACAAATCTACTCCCTAAAAACTTATTCATGATGTTCAAAGCCTACAAGGCTTGGGTAAAAATGTTTTAATATAGAAAAACACCATTGTTAGCGTGACACCCAATTAAAGAAATAAAGTCTGAACATGTGCAAACTACACACTGAGTTGTCACAAAAATTCTCGAAGAAGGTGGCCTTCTTATGGAGAAAGCACAAACAATTGTGGTTCAAAAGCCTACCTCCACTTTAGTAATGGATCGAGAACTAAACTTGTCTCATGCAAAACTTATCAAAAGAAAAGAGCCAAAATAAAATCCCATCAAGACTAGCATTGTGTTAGATTCTATTGAATCTTAGGCTCCAAAGCCTTTTGTTGACGAGTTAATAAATAAGACTGTTGACGAGGTAGAATTCAGCTCAATGATCCCTAAAGTAGAGGAGAAGTGACTAGGGTACTTATGGAATAATGGAAGAAAGAGAGGAAAGACCGAGAAGAACCACCACTAAAAGAGGGTCCAAGATTTTGATAAATCTTAGTTCTAGGATTATCTCTTAAATGAGAGTGTTTCAATAATTGATCTCTCAATAGAAGAGGAAGAAGATAATGATCTCATGGATTTGCCACACTATACGAGAGAATATGAAAAAGAATTATCTCATGGAGTTAAGAAGGAAATGTCCATTATATTTCCTATGTACCAAACTACAACCAATACATAGAGTATGGAAGTATTGAATAGTACCCAAGTAAAATGTACGTTAATTGTAGAGGAACAACTGTACACAAAGCCACAATTATGAAAAAAATGGCCAAAAATGTGGATCCAATATCCACTCAAGCCAAGCCTTTAGAATCTAAGTCTAAACTAGATACTTTGAGTGTGAAACAAGTACCAGTCAACAAGCTAGGGGAATATAGTGAAGGACATGATCACAATAGTTGCTTACCTATACCATTCAATGGGCAGACTAAACAAGCAATTTTAGATAGTGGAGTAGGCATAGCAATAGCCACTAGGTCCTTATGGGGAAAGTGGGGAAAGCCTGCATTGGCACACACTCATCTAAAATTACAATTGGATGATGGACATATAGAGTGATCCATGGGTTTTCTAGAGAATGTAAAACTAAATACTTTTGGAGTTGACTTCATTCATAATCTAGCTATTTGCAACTTCAACCAAGCAAGCAACAATGAAATGGTTCTAGGAAGATCTTTCATGCATCAAGTGAAAGCAATGCAAGATTGGGACTGCAATTCACTTTATTTGGAACACTTAGGAGTGACAACTAGAATCAATCTACATACATTTTGACATAGAGAAATTCCTCCCATCTAGTGAAATGATGTACACAAAGATGTAGGTGATTTTGTCTCAAAAAAATCATCAGAATTAGAACCAAAATATTAGATAGAGGATGACACAAATTTGTGGGTTTGTAGGCAATAAAAAAAAGAACAATGATTAGCATGAAGTGATCCTACAAGTGTAGTGATTCAAGATAGATGCATAGAAGATCTAGCTTATATTCCACAACATTGCAATGATGAATAATTTGAACCTCATGGCTAGATGCAAATCTTAGCTGCTATGAACATTTCTATTAATGAAAACACTCTAACAAAACACTATGATCTAGAAGGTTATGAACTTAATGATTGCTCATGTTGATGGTTCTGGAAGAAATTGAGGAAGGAGAACTATTACTAGTTCAAAATGAGAATTTGATTATGAGGATTTTGTTTTACTTCATATGAAATCGAAGTTGAATTATGAAAAAAATTTCTTGAAAGGAATTAATGCTCATGATTGTATTAGGGATCCAATAACTTACACATATCCCCTATACAAAGTTGAGGAACCTGACGAGGAAAGTATTACCACAATAGAAAGGAATTCTGATGGCTTTGAGCCTCTTTAACACTTCAAGAATTATGAAGAAGAAAGCCAAAAAATTGTGGCTATGAGACCTAATCACAAGGCCAAAGTAGGAGAATCATGTGAAAATCAAGAAAAGAATAAGAAAGTGGTAGTTACAATAGAATGTAGAGAAGAAAATGCACATACATTAGGAGTAACGTATCAGACATAGAAGAGGCTCAATAAAAAGAGTTGTTCCAACAACATCAAGATGTATTTTTCTTGATCATGTAGAGAGTTGAATGGCATTGAACCTTAGATATGTGCCCATAGAATCCCTATGAGACCAGATGCAAAATACTCAAAAAAAGGTCTTACACTTATAATGATATATACTAACCATTCTAATTTCACTAACTCAACTAACGTGATTTAAAAAGATTTGTGCTAACCTCATTGCTACATGCATATTGCAAGTATGGGTGCTTCATCATCACAAAAATTAGGGAAAGAGTAATATGCATAGTATGGGTGCTTCATCATCACAAAAATTAGGGAAAGAGTCAGTAATGGACGCGCAAGCAACTAATCTACTAACAAACAATGTCACAACCATTCTGGCTTGTTCGTTGATGAATCCACAAAAAGTACCATTGCATGAGGCTGCCAAACACATTTACATACACCACCATGAAATGGTCCACGATCATGTTAAAGTGGTGTACTTCACTATAGAATTTTAGTCTATTCATGCACACCCGATGGTATTAGTAATGTTACTGTTAATGTCCATGTGAAAGGCCAAAATTGCCACTCCATGTGAAAGGCCAAAATTGCCACCGGACACTTCTTTGTATATGTTCTTTAATAAAACATATAGTGGCCTGGTCAATCACAGACCGTAAGTTCGACCGCATTTGTAAGACCTAAGAAGTCTATCTTCGTGCTCCCTGTGTACTGTGTTTTCTGTGTATTCTGCAGCCTCTTGCGGAGTACTACGTGTGGCCTGAGGAGCTTGGTTTTCTACTCTGAGCATATCATTCTGGAGCTCTCGAGAAGGAGAACGCACTGTGGTGCATCGCCATCGAAATACTTCACTGATATCAGAGTAGTTCGAGGCAAAAGCTTTGTTCCTTTTGTGCAAGCGAAGCGAGCACCCCCCCCCAAGGCTTACGACTAAGGCGGTGATCAAGACATAGACCTTGGCATACCTTGTCATCCGAGTCACCGAAGTCACCGTTGGATGCGTGCGAGGTAGGATCTCAACGATCAAGGAATATAGAGGTTCCCGGTACTTTCCAGGAGGTCACCCATCCCAGTACTATTCCCCCCCAGAGCTCGCTTAACCGTGGCAATCTCTTGCCACTAAGATACACTCTTGTGGTATTTGAAGAAGGGGAAAGACTAAGGTTGACATTACCTTGAGCAAGTTTTGGTCCCTCAAAGCTTCATTTTTTTGCTTTCAAAGCCTATTTCTGAAGCAATTTTGGGGTGTTTTTGGAGCCATTTTGGAGTACTTTCGCACATAGTTCTCTTCACACAGGTCCAAGAACATCATTGGGGCTGTATTTTCAGCCACACTCGTAAAACTATAGGTTTCTAGAGAGGTTTTCAATTTTGGTGGGAGCAGCCGCTGCAAAGTTATGCAGGTTTTTTAAGCCTAAAACATCAGAGTTGACAAACACATGCAGGTGTTATTGGCTAGTTTTTGGGTTGTGGATTCAACCTTTTAGTGTCACTTTACTGCATATATTGAGCACATACACACCATGTACACTTCTATGGATACCGCTTATGTATGTCCATGTGGTCATTGATATAGTGATTATGTTCTTTGCATAAAGCCTTTTATGTTTGATAAAGAGGGTCCTGGTGAGGTTTTCTTAACTGGGAGACACCGAGATGTCGGGGTCTCTTCGGTGATGCAGGTGGAAGACTTACCCAACCTCGCCATAGGAAATGTATGATAGTTGTTCATAGGTGCTCGATAAGCCTAGTTGGCTTCTATTGGGTAACTGATTTTATGCAGTGGAGTCAGTGACTCACTATGCAGGTAGGCATGTCAGTACTTGCAGTTTTATGATACTTTCACACTGGTCATATGCTAATTTTGCAGAGGATACTCTCGCAAAATTTTTCCAGTTTTCTGGTTTAGTCAACTATACAGTGGTCGATTTACTCCTTGATACACTTATTTGTTGGTGTTTGGACTCTTCCAGCTCCATTATCATTCTATTCAGTTCTCTACCATCATGGCATCATAGGTCTCAGGCACATCCGGTGGATCAGGGTCTAGTGCTAGTGTTCCGAGAAGGAACTATTACTTGCAGGGCAAAGACCATTTTGAGATCCAAAAATTTGATGGCACAAACTTTGCTCTATGGAAGAATCAGATTAAAGATGTGCTGATTCAAAGGAGGCAATGGAGCCAGTAAATGGGATTTCAAAGAAGCCTGCTGACATGGATGAAGATGATTGGGATGAGTTAGATGAAATGGCCAGGTCTACCATTCACTTGCACCTGGCAGATAATGTTTACTTTACAGTATTAGACTGTGAAAGTGCAGAGGAGCTTTGGAAGAAGCTATGCAATACATATGAAAAAGAGACGGCATCAAATAAAGTGTATCTGATGAGAAAATTATATGACCTTCGTATGAAGGACACAGATAGTGTTGCTACTCATCTAAATGAGTTTGATGCTATATTCTCCCAATTACAAGCTCAGAAAATGGATATCGATAATGAAATGAAAGCAATATTGTTGTTATGCACCCTGCCATCATCATGGGATACGTTTTGCACAGCTATTAGCAACAGTGCACCTGGTGGTAAACTCGTCTATGATGACATATGTGGAGCACTCTTGAGTGAGGAGATTCGTAGAAAATCTATGGTTGGAACTCAGAGTGAAGATGCATATAATGTTCGTGATTCTTACCAAGGAAAGAATCAGCAACGTGGCAGGAGCAAGAACAAGGAAAAGAATGGTCAACCGAATAAGAGTAGAAGTAATGGGCATGTTAAACAGTTACCTGCACCATCTACTTCAACTGTGAAAACTGAAGAAATTAATGCTATTTCTGATGATGTTGATGTGTTGATACTTGATAGTATTGTGCCATCTGAGGCACTTATGGCTGATTCTCTACTTCTTTCCATGTGATACTACATAGAGAATGGTTCTCTAATTATGCAACAAAGTCTCTTGGTACCGTGAGACTTGGTGACTCTTACCGGTGTGATGTTGTGGGGATTGGAGATGTGGTTGTGCAGTTCATTGATGGTTCAAAATTTACTATGCATAATGTACGCCATGTACCTCAGTTATCATGCAGTTTGATGTCAGTTGGTCAACTTGATGACCTTGGTTACAAGGTGGTCTTCTATGCTCAGTCCTTTCATATATCAAAGGGCAATATGGTTATTACAAAAGGAAGCAAAGTTTGCTCACTTTATCCTTTATTTGTATCACAGAAAGAACACTTGTTAGCTATTACTGAACAGCCTATGGCTTGTATTTGGCATGGTCATTTGGGGCATATATCTCGTAGTGGAATGGAAAATCTTTCTCATTCTGGCTACTTACCTGTGTTATCTTTCTCTGATTTTTCATTTTGTGAGCATTGCCAATATGGAAAGCAAACCAGAAATGTGCATAGAATGCACACTGACTCTTCAATTCAACCTATGCCCACTAGGTCCTTAGGTGGTTCTCTTTACTTTGTCACTTTCATAGATGATGCTACTAGAAAAGTCTGGGTATATCCTATCAAATCAAAGGATGATGTATTCCCTACTTTCAGAAAATGGCTTGCTTCAATTGAGACTGAAAAAAGAACTAAGCTTAAGGCTTTACGTTCAGATAATGGGGGTGAGTATACCTCACATGTATTCAACCTTTTCTGTCAGTCTAGAGGGATTCGTAAAGAGTTTACAACTCCCTATGCCCCACTATAGAATGGTGTAGCTGAGAGGATGAATAGAACTATTCAAGATAGAGTAGTCTCTATGTTGCATCATGCAAACCTCTCACAAGGTTTTTCGGCAAAAGCAGTATTGACTGCAGTTCATGTGATTAACCTTTCACCTAGTACTGCCAAAGGTCTAAAAGTGGCACAAGAGTTATGGACATGGAAACCACCATATTATGATCATCTTTGAGTTTTTAGGTGTGAAGCATATGTTCATATACCCAAGAATCTTAGAAAAAAGTTGTACCATAAGTCAAAGAAATGCATTTTTCTTGGATATGGTCGAGAAAGACAATTTGGATATCACTTATGGGATCCTGAAACATGGTCGGTGATCAGAAGTAGTGATGTCATTTTTAATGAGTCTAAGATGCATAAACAACCCATTAAGGAGGTTGAAGTGAGAAGAGTGGTGTTTGAGGATACTACTCCTCCGATTAGCATGCATAAAAATGTTGCACATAGGCATGTTCAAGAGAATGTCCATTCATATCAGTATGTACATGTTCCTGTTCAGCAACCATTGAGACGTTCTGCACGTGTCTCACATACACCTGATAGATATGTTCCAAGTTTAGATTTTGTTATGCTAACAGATGCCGATGAGCCTTCTTGCTACAAAGAGGCTATGTAGACATAGGATCATGTCAAGTGGGAGCGTGCCATGAAGAGTGAGTTGGATTCTATTCACAACAATGGTACTTGGGACTTAGTACCTTTGCCAAAGGGCAGGAAAGCTTTACCATGTAAATGCGTATATAAGCTGAAATTCACATACGATAGTGCTTCTCCAAAATATAAAGCATGACTTGTTGCAAAGGGTTTTAAACAACAACATGGTGTTGATTTTGAGGAAATCTTCTCTCCAATGGTCAAGATGACTACTTTGCGCATGTTGCTTGGATTCGTTGCAATGGAGGACTTAGAGCTAGTCCAAATGGATGTGAAAACAACTTTCTTGCATGGAGATCTTACAGATGAGATCTATATGGAACAACCAGAGGGTTATGTAGTTCTTGGCAAGGAAAGTCTAGTTTGTAAGCTCAAGAAGAGCTTGTATGGACTTAAACAGTCTCCTAGACAATGATACCAAAAGTTTGATGCTTTTATGAAGTCCCAAGGCTATTCTCGGAGTAATGAGGATCATTGTCTCTTCACAAAGAGATGCTTTGATGGTAGCTTGATATGCTTGATACTTTATGTCGATGATATGTTGATTGTTGGGAAGTCCTCTTATGATTTGTCAATTCTCAAAAAGAAGCTGAGTCAGACATTTGATATGAAGGATTTGGGGGATGCCAAACATATTCTTGGCATGTGCATTACTCGTGATAGGAGTAAAAGATGCATATACTTGTCTCAAAGTGAGTACATATCCAAAGTACTTTACTGGTTCAATATGCAGAGTGGAAAGGCATTGAGTACACCTTTACCCACATATGTGAAATTGAGCAAGGATGACTGCCCCAAATCAGATGAGGAAAAGGAATTCATGACCAAAATTCCCTATCAGTCTGCTGTCGGTAGTCTCATGTACGCTATGGTAGCTACAAGACTAGACATTGCATTTGCAATGGGAGTTGTGAGCAGATATATGTCTAATCCTGGCAAGAAACTTTGGGAAGCGATCAAGATGATTTTGAGATATCTGAGTGGCACTAAGCATCCATTATTGGTTACGCAGATTCTGACTATGCTGGTTGTGTAGACAATCATAAGTCTACATCAGGGTACATTTTTCATTTTGCTGGAGGTGCTATCTCTTGGAGATCTCGTCTTCAAGAATGTACAGTTGTTTCCACCACAGAAGCAGAGTATGTTGCAGCAAGTGAGGCATGTAAGGAAGCATTGTGGCTTTCTCGTCTTTCTTGTGATATGGGTTTACCTCAGCATGTACCTCGCTTGCTTAGTGATAGTCAGAGTGACATTGCTTTGGCTAAGAATCCGATCTATCATGCAAAGACCAAGAACATTGAGGTGAGGTATCACTTCATTAGAGATTGCTTAGCCACTAAGAGCATTATTCTTGAGAAGGTTCACACTCGAGATAATGTTACAGATGCTTTGACTAAAGCTCTACCACATGATAGCTTTCGACACTCTTGTCACTTGATGGGGGTTACTTGATTCTTGATCTTACGCAGTCACTTGTATAATGTGTAACATGCCCATCAGGTGGGAGGTATAGTTTGTATACTTACACTCAGGTATTCTTTATCATTCTTTATTTTTCTCCCATAGTTACTTTGGCCATATTGGCCTTTAGTGGGAGATTGTTACCGTTAGTCTCCATGTGAAAGGCCAAACGGCCATCGGATACTTCTTTGTATATGTTCTTTAATAAAACATATAGTAGTCTGGTCAGTCACAGACCGTAAGTTCGACTTCATTTGTAAGACCTAAGAAGTCTCTCTTCATGCTCCCTGTGTACTGTGTTTTTTGTGTATTATGTAGCCTCTTGCGGAGTACTGCGTGCGGCCTCAAGAGCTCGGTTTTCTACTCTGAGCATATCGTCGTGGAGCTCTCGAGAAGGAGAGCACACTATGGTGCATCGCCATTGAAATACTTCAGTAATGATTTACAAATACAAGAGTTCTTGAGCCTTCCATTGGCTCATAGATTTTCTATCCATGTTTGAAGTCAAGGAGAAGTTGCTAGGGCTAGCTACTATCACAAATTTCTTAGGACAAAGGCAAGTGATCGAGGTTAGGAGGAATACTATTGATTGTGTAAAGTTTCTAGTGCTTGATGTTAAAACTACAATTACAAAGACCAAGCATACTACTTTTAAGACCTTTAAGGAGATACAATGTGAGCATATAGTGAGGATGTGATACTAGAGATGTTTGATCCTCTTATAGTTCATAATCCATGTAAAAAGAAGCAAAGAACCTCTGACAAATAATAGGAGCAAAGGTTTCATCAAAATCAATGCCTCTTTTCTATGCATAACCCTTTGCAACAAGCATAGCCTTTTACCTATCAACTATTCCATTAGGTTTACGCTTCAGCTTGTATACCCACTTTGTGCCAATGGACTTCTTGCTAGGAGCAAATCACATAAAGACCAGGTACCATTCTTCATTATAGCATCATATTCAGATTGCATAGAAGCCATCCAATTTTTTGAATTTTGGGCTTCTCCAATGAAACAGGCTCATTCTCATCACAGAGACTAGACACAGCAATAGCATAGCAATCTAATGCAAAAGAGGCCCTATGAGAGCTTGACCGAATACGATATGACAGAGGTGCATCTAATTTGCTATCATGCAAGGTTTACACCAGCCATTTTGGATAGTTTTCGCCTGCTCAATATCAATTCTCTCATCAACAAGTGCATCATGTAAATCTGCATCAGAAATGGGATGGTCTCCATCATCACATGAAACCTGCAAAGGTTGAGAAGTTGCCTCATTAGGATGAGCACTAGACTCTCCACCTGTAAAAAGAGGCAGCAAAGTATCATACATGTCTTTGGAGCTAATAGATGTCCCCTTAGTACATGAAAGCAATGGCTGAATAGCATCTTCCACAAAAACAACATAATGGCTAACCAAAATGTGTTTAGTCTGTGGATGATACAGACGATCGCCTTTACTTTTAGAATTGTACCCAACAAAAATACATTTTACTGTTTTATCGTCCAATTTTCTACGATGTTTTTCAGGCACTAATGCATATGCCAGACAACCAAAAACATGCAAATGAGCAACAAATGGCTTGCGACCATGCCAAGCCTCATATGGAGTGATAGATTGTAGTGCTTTAGTGGGACACCTGTTAAGTACATATGCTACAAAAATGACAGCCTCAAGCCAGAAACTATGTGGTAAAGCCTGACTCTTGACCATACACCTCGCCATCTCCATGAGTGACTTGTTCTTTCGTTCAGCAACTCCATTATGTTGAGGTGTATATGGCACTATACACTGATGTTTTATCCCACATATAGCCAGAAATGCATTAAATTCAGAAGACATATATTTCCCCCTTGGTCAAAACGGAGGGTGCCCATTTTACATGCTAACATATTTTTAGCCAAAACCAAAAACTATTTGAAACACATAAACACTTCAGACTTTGCCTTCAATGGATATACCCATGCATGCCTAGAGAAATCATCGATGAAAGTCACGAAGTAAAGATAGTTCCCAAAAGAATGTGTCTACATAGGACCACAGACATCACTATGTACAAGCTGCAATTTTTTAGTAGCCTGAACTGAACCATCTTTTGGAAAGGAAGAATGCTACATTTTGCCCAAAATATAGCCTTCACAAACATGTTTTCCGAGTGTCTCAAGTTTGAGCAAAGAGGAAACCATTTCAGATTTCTGCAGGCATAGCAAACTAGCAAAATTCATATGAATAAAGTGTGCATGCCAAAGCTTTGCATTTGACATAGCCTGACAATCATGTACTTCACATGCCAAATCATTTACAGATCTTCCATAGTCTATGAGCTTATATAGCCCATGACATAAACTTCCAAAAACAATAATGATGTTGCCATTTGACAGATCATGTACATTTGTCATCAAAAAATTTCACACCCAAGCCAATCTTGGCTAATGTAGAAACTGATAACAGATTTTTCTTGATCCCTGAAACAAACAAAGCATCTGACAAAGTGAAAGAACTACCATCAGCAGTAGTCAAAATGACCTTACCAACTCCCATAATAGGATAGGAGGAGTTGTTGGTGCATGTAATAGTATTCCTTGTAGGGTTAGGCTCGAGTGAAGAGAAGAAACTACGTTGCGAGGTAATATGTTTGGTCGCCCCACTATCAAAGTACCAAACATCTGAGTCTACTACAGACATGCACTACTCATGAGAAGATGGGTCAAAACTACAAAAAATAGTAAACACCCATTCTTCTTCTTGCATAAGATTAGCAGACTCTATTTTCGGTGTAGAGGCCTCTGCAACAACCATTCCGGCCTCTTTCTTCTTTGCCTCTTTAGCAGCTAGTTTTGGACAACTCTTGATGACATGATCATTTGCTTTACATTATTTGCAAAACAATTTCTGCTTTTTTTATTTCTTCTCATCTTTGTCTTCCTTCTTCAAATGTGCAACATTTGCAGATTTCTGGTTACTAGTAGAAGAGCTTCATTTACCTTTGCCCTTCTGACTAGCCAGGAAAGCTTGATCTGCAACATGCATAATATACCTCTTCTGCCTAGACTAGTCTTCCTGCAACAGAACAGAGACTAACTCCGCAAATGAAAAGGCATTTGGATTGCCTTTCATCATCAAATGAAGAGTAGAAGCAAAACTCTGATATGAGTTAGGAAGACCATTCAAAATGATCTGCACTACTGGGCTATCTGGTATAACTTCATCAGTAAAAGCAAATGTTCTTTCAAATCCTTGATCTTTGTGAGAAAATTGTCCATAGAATCACCTTCATTCATGTACTCACTCTCCAATTATTTTCGGAGGTAAGCAAAATGAGCCTCATTCCTAGCCTGGTGCAATGTGGTAAGTGTATCCCAAGCATCCTTAGTTGTCCTGCAAGAGCGAATGTGAGGAATAATAGCATGTTTGACAGACAAAGCTATCAATGCATGTGCTTGAGCATCTCTGCCATCCCAATGAATTTGCTCTACAATAGGTGCAACAAAAACAACAACATGAATAGGAATCTGCAGAATATTATCATCTTTGACACCATCTCCATTAGCTCCACCACCTGTGTTTGCAGTACCTGTATTCGCAGGTGTAACAGGACGTCTTTCAACACCCTACACAATATTCCACATTCCTTTTGTGACCAATACATGACGCATCATATAAGCCCACAATGGGTAGTTGGTACCATCCAACTTATCCTCAACATCCAACATACGGAATACATCACTGCTCTCAGCCATGGCCGGTGACTAAAATACCTTGATGCAAAAAATTGATTGTATCTCAAAAAGTTGAACAGATCTGCCCATATGAATTCTGCTAAACCTATAGAAGACTTTGAGACGCTTATAATGGCTAACCAAAATTGGTATATGCCTTTGACACAAAAAGACAAAATAGCCTTCACAAGCACTATGATAGTGCATTCGATGGCCGAAACGAGCTCAGATCGCGATTTTGGCACCACACAGTGAAGCAGTTTTGATCTTTGAAACACTCTGAGTATGCTTACCACATTTCGTGCGATTTTGAGACTGCAACCAGAGAGGTGTAGATAATGTCCTAGATGAAGCGATGACCTTCTCTAATGCCAATTGTTTGAGTGAGACGTCTGTGAAAGCACACAAACAACACAAGGAGGAAGAAGAAGCTTGGAGCACAACACACAATACTGAATGTATTACCACTGTAATGTACAAAGATAAGTAGCCCATTAGGGCAATAGGCGTATATACAAGGGGGGGGGAACCTCCTAAAGAGGGAAAAATGTGCCCCAACAGTCCTAGAGTGTTCACACACATCACTACCTAAATGTATCAACAAGCTTGCCAAGAGCATGAATCAGGCTCTCCAAGCTTCTAACACAAGTACAAAGTACAAGAGAGGGCCTCCACTCCTTATATGGAGTTGGAGGAGGCTCTCCAAAATACATCACATGTGGGATAGTTCTCCTTTAATGACAATGAATTCGTTGGATGTTATAGGATATCATGCTTTAGTGGGACACCTATTTAATAAATATGCAACACACATTACTAGATCAATCCAAAAACTATGATGTCATGTCTAACTCTTGGCCATATGTCATGTCTGACTCTTGGTCGTATTAATTGATCATACAGAAAACTCAAAACACACAACCAATAGCTACTTAAAGCACATAAAAACTTTGAACTTTGATTCAAGTGGATAGGTTCATGCATGCTTGGAAAATTCATTAATAAGGTCACTAAGTATAGATAAATACCAAAAGATGGTGTTTTCATAGGACCACCAACATCACTATGAATAAGATAAAATTTATGCTCAGGTCTTACACTATCGTCTTAGGAAAACTCATTAATAAGGTCACTAAGTATAGATAAATACCAAAAGATGGTGTTTTCATAGGACCATTGTTGTACAATTACATGGGTCTAAGGGGTAGAACCCTTGGGTTTGTAGGTGTGAAACCCTTTGGATTTATGGTTTATTTATAATGGAGAGTTTTAATCTCCAAAAGAACAACCTACTCTTGAATTTAGAACACCTCTATATCAAGAGTAAGTCAAAACCTTCACCAATTTAAGAGATCAATGATCAAATATCAATTTCTTGACTAAACTGTGAAGAAGGAAATTCCTCAGAAAGTCTGCTGCATAGATCTTGCTCATTGACTGAGTAAATGTGTAAAGTTTTTTATGAAACTTTGCACAAGGTGTCGCCTAAAGATTGCGCACCTTCTCCAAGTCGAATTACTTCAAAAGGTTCAGTAGATCTTGAGAAATCTACTTACCAAGTCAGCTATGTCTAAATCTGCACTTCTGAGAAGTCGATTTGGACACCCCTAACTTCTTAACTTTAATTCTCTCAGTATAGAACCCATTTAAGCAAATGCTTTTAGCCACGAGTAGCTTACCTTCCAACTTAAAAATTAAGTGCTTACTTGCACAAAACTTTAAACTGTGGAGTGAGAAATGATCAAATCATTAAGATCAAAATTTGCGCCTGTTTCAGGAACCAGTGAGTACTTTCTCACATGTAAATGTTCCTACACACAATTCTCTTAGCCTGATCACAATTAGACTCTCAAACTCTAGCCATAGATTGATTAACTATGGACTTAGATATCTCCAAAAGGAATTCACAAAAGATCTATCACACAGGGAGAAAACACAGAAACATCGGGCGCAATTTTTCCTTCTATTTCTCAGAAATTTACAACTGAGTGAGGATGGAGAGTTCAACTCACTTCTCATGTGTCTAATGACACTTACAACTTCTCAATACACTATTCTCATGATCTCCTATTGTCTCCTCGTCTTCTCTCTTTGCCCCGACATTTTTCAAAAGTATTTATAGGCAAATATATACAAGTTTATGACTATTCAAAACTCTAAGTGATCTATGTCTTCACTAATGTACATATGTGTACAAATCATTCATCCTGTGAATGTATCCATCTTCTTTGCTTCAAAACTTGATCTCATCTCCATCCTTTGTCCTTCAAATCTTCAATTGGTGATTGGTCTGCACCAACAGCTCCTCCTCAATCATCAATTGAGGTTTCTCTTATCTTCTTTATACCTGCCATGTCTTTAAACTTCTGTAGCTTTGGTCCATCCAAGCTCTTTGTAAGCATATCAGCTATCTGATCTTTTGTTGAAGTATGTATGACTTCAATTTCCTTATCCATCACCTTCTCTCTTAGAAAGTGATACTGTATCTCAATGTGTTTAGTCCTGGCATGAAAAACAGGATTAGCAGCTAGATATAATGAACTCATGTTATCACCATAAATGATAGGTATGCTCTGTATAGTGTCAAAACTCTTCATGAGAGTCTTAAGCCAAATCACTTCTTTTGCAGCTTCAACCATGCCTTTGTACTCTGCTTCTGTAGATGACAAAGCAACTGTATGTTGCTTCTTTGAGCACCAGGAGATTAACTTATCTCCCACATAACACATGTATCCATAGGTTGATCTTCTATCATCTGGATTACCTGCCCAATCTGCATTACTATAGATCTTGATATTTGTATCTGATGTAAAACCATAATACAAACCTTCTTTGAGTGTACCCTTAATGTACCTCAACACTCTTTGACCTGCAATCCAATGCTCTTTCCTAGGACAATGCATGAATTGAGACAAAACCCCAACTGCATATGATAAATCAGGTCTAGTTAAAGTAGCATAGATAAGACTACCAACCAAACTCTGATATTGTCTCATGTCCTTGAATTCTTCACCTCCAAATTTACTCAATTTGTGATTCACCTCCATTGGTGTAGGTGCTACCCTGCAATCATCCATTTTAAACTTGATTAACAAGTTCTTCAAATACCTTTCTTGGGTCACAAATACTCCATGTTGAGTATATGTAATCTCCATGCCCAAGAAGTATGACAAGTCTCCCAAGTCACTTATTTTGAACTCCTTTTCCATTTGCTTCTTTAGTCTTTGTATTCCTTCCTCATCTGTACCTGTAAGGATTATATCATCAACATATATGCACATGTATATGAAACCATTATCACTTGCTTTGACAAGCAAGCTACTATCTGCTTTAGACACCTGAAATCCAAGTTCTTTCAAGAACTTTACAAGTCTATAATTCCATGCCCTTGGGGCTTGCTTCAAGCCATACAAAGCTCTCTTGAGCTTGCACACATGATTTGGATACCTTTTATCTCTGAACCCTTGAGGTTGATCCATGAACACATCATCTGAAATATAACCATTCAAAAAAGCATTCTTCACATCTAATTGACACAATTTCCAACCTTTACATGCAGCAATTGCTATAAGTGTCCTGATGGTTGTCATCTTTGCCACAGGACTATAAGTCTCATTATAGTCAACACCATATGTCTGAGCAAACCCTTTGACAACAAGTCTAGCTTTGTACCTAGACACACTTCCATCTGCAAATCTTTTTGTCTTATAAACCCACTTACATCCAATGATCTTCTGGCTATTTGGTTTTGGAACCAAATCCCATGTTTGATTCTCCAACAATGCATCATATTCTTCCTGCATAGCTTTCTCCCAATTTTCTTTACCTTTTGCCTCTTCATATGTAGAAGGGTCTTCATCTGCTTTAATCATGTAAGCATAATCTTTGGTAGCCAAAAATGAAGTATCATAGCTATACCTTGTAGGTTGCCATTTGTTTCTTGTAGACCTCCTAAGTTCTCCACTTCTTGAGGTTTCTGGTTCTTCATATTCAGGATCAAATCTTGGTGTTTCTTCCACTTCAACCTGCACTTCATTATTCTCTTGTTCATCAAATATCTGAACCTTTGATTTACCTTTCCTTTGGCTCACAATTTCTTCATCATCTGTATTAATATTGATAGTACCTGCATACCAAGTACCTTGCTCATCAAATGTAACATCTTTTGATACAAGAAAATGTTTTGTGGATGGATTCCACAACCTGTATCCCATCTGCTTATCATCATAACCAATAAACACATATTTTTCAGCTTTAGGTTCCAATTTGTGCCTTAATTGTGATGGCACATATGCATAGGCCAAACATCCAAATACTTTGCAATGGTCTAGTGTAGGTCTCTTACCCCACCATGCCTCATAAGGTGTCATTCGCTGCAAAGCTTTACAAGGTAGTCTATTGACCAAATAAGTAGTTGTGTTTACAGCCTCAGCCCACAAATAATTAGGGCAATTTTTCTCCTTCATCATGGATCTTGCAAACTCAACAAGAGTCCTATTCCTCCTTTCTGCTACACCATTTTGTTAAGGAGAGTACCTGCAAGTAACCTCTCTTTTTATACCTGCATTCCACAAGTAATCACTGAACTCATTAGAGAAATACTCTCCCCCTCCATCTGACCTTAGTCTCTTCAACTTATGACCTGTAATTCTTTCTGCATATGCATGATAGTGTTTAAATGTATTAAACACTTCTGACTTATCTTTGATCACATAAATAGTGATCCATCTAGTAGCATCATCAACATAAATCACATAATACCTTGACCCATTTATAATGAAATCCTTTGATGGTCCCCACACATCTGTATGTACCAACTCAAGTTTCTCTGAATACATAAAACCATGCTTGGAATAGGGTTGCTTATGAGCCTTACCTAATTGACATGCCTCACATCTGTATGTCATATGTTGACCTGCAACATTAGGCAAACCAAGCACTGAACCATTGTTAATCATGTCTTTAATACCTCTTTCATTGAAATGTCCAAGCCTCTTGTGCCAAAGATCTAACTCAGAGATCTTATGTCCTCCATATGTGAACATGGCATGACCAATATTACCTTGAATCTTCAATGTGAACAATCTTCCTTCTTTCTTCCCTGAAACAATTTGTTTATACCCATTGCTAGGATCTTCCACAAACACTCCTTCATTAGTGAACCTTACTTCATAACCTTTTTCCACAATTTGTCCTACACTTATCAAATTCTTAGGAATTGTAGGAACATACAAGACCTTACTCAATAAGGTGCTACCATCCTTGGCCTTCACTGATCCAATTGACTTCACATTGTGCTTTGTGTTGTCACCTGTTTGAACAACATGACTAGATACCTTATTCTCCAAATCAGTCATCAAGGCTATATTACCACTCAGGTGATTGCTACACCCTGAGTCAATGTAGAAGACTCTTTGATCTTCATTCTTCCTTTCACAAGTTGCATTCATTATCGATGTTGAATCTTCCTTTTGATCTGAAGCATAATTGTAGTAGGTGTTGTTATATTGTTGACTTTGGAAACCTCTACCTGCATTTTTTCCAAAGTAACCCCTACTACCTCTGCCTCTGAAATTACCTCTTTGATTTCTGCCTCCTCTTCCTCTTGCATTATAGTTCTGATTATATCCACCATTACTCTGATTATTATGCCAACAATCATTAGCTAAATGATTTGTCTTACCACAAATCCAACAAGCTTTGCCTCCATCTTTGTTGTTTCTGCCTCTTCCTCTACCTTTGCCACCTCCTCTACCTCTTAGGAAGTTGGCTTGACTAGTTGTACCTTCATCTTCACCTGCTTGTTGCTTTCCTTTGTTAGTTTTCTTCTTGTCCTTTGAGTACATTGCATGACCTGTACTTTTGTCACCATCTCCTTTAACATCCTGCTCAAATGTTAGCATATGACCTAGCAACTGATTTAAATCAGGAGTGAAATGATCAAGTGATAACTCTGTAGACAAAATGAATGGCTTCCATTTGTCATCACCTCTTAAACCTGTAAGAATTTGTCTTACCAATTTATCCTCCTCAATGTCTTCATCAACAGCTCCTAAAGCATCTGCAATATCTTTCATTCTTGTCACATAGTCTGAAATGGATTGAGAAGCCTTCTTCTTAAAGGTGGTAAACTCTGCCCAAAACGATGCCTTCCTTGACTTAGTAGTATTCTGGAAATGCTCCTCCAAAGCATTCCAAATATCAGTTGCACTTTCCAGACCTCGAATATGAGGTAACAAGTAATCATTGACTGCCATATATATAATGCTCCTAGCTTGAGCATCTTTCTTCATCCAATTTTTCAAATCTGCTAACTCTTCCCTAGTTGGAATACTAGGATCTCTGAACTGTGGCTTCTCTTCTTCTCTTGTGATGTAAGCTATTAAATCTTTGCTCATAAGATGAGCTTCCATCCTCATTGACCATGCAGGATAGTTTTCCCTATCCAATTTCTCTATCTGTAGAGAATCTCCCATCTTGTGTCCACCTGTGTATTGAAATCTTCAAGCTTTATGAATAATATATGTACCTTTACTTCAAATTAGAGTCCTTTTGTCTTTCTTGATGTCGTATAGTCTCCTCCTCAAGCTTTGCCTTCAAGCTTTCACCTTTTAGTTCTTCAGTTGTTGAATTTCTTGAATCTGCAACAGTCGGAATCCTCCTTTCCTTGATTTTGATGTTTCTTGCTCTGATACCACTAATGGAGAGTGTTAATCTCCAAAAGAACAACCTACTCTTGAATTTAGAACACCTCTATATCAAGAGTAAGTCAAAACCTTCACCAATTTAAGAGATCAATGATCAAATATCAATTTCTTGACTAAACTGTGAAGAAGGAAATTCCTCAGAAAGTCTGCTGCATAGATCTTGCTCATTGACTGAGTAAATGTGTAAAGTTTTTTATGAAACTTTGCACAAGGTGTCGCCTAAAGATTGCGCACCTTCTCCAAGTCGAATTACTTCAAAAGGTTCAGTAGATCTTGAGAAATCTACTTACCAAGTCAGCTATGTCTAAATCTGCACTTCTGAGAAGTCGATTTGGACACCCCTAACTTCTTAACTTTAATTCTCTCAGTATAGAACCCGTTTAAGCAAATGCTTTTAGCCATGAGTAGCTTACCTTCCAACTTAAAAATTAAGTGCTTAGTTGCACAAAACTTTAAACTGTAGAGTGAGAAATGATCAAATCATTAAGATCGAAATTTGCGCCTGTTTCAGGAACCAGTGAGTACTTTCTCACATGTAAATGTTCCTACACACAATTCTCTTAGCCTGATCACAATTAGACTCTCAAACTCTAGCCATAGATTGATTAACTATGGACTTAGATATCTCCAAAAGGAATTCACAAAAGATCTATCACACAGGGAGAAAACACAGAAACATCGGGCGCAATTTTTCCTTCTATTTCTCAGAAATTTACAACTGAGTGAGGATGGAGAGTTCAACTCACTTCTCATGTGTCTAATGACACTTACAACTTCTCAATACACTATTCTCATGATCTCCTATTGTCTCCTCGTCTTCTTTGCCCCGACATTTTTCAAAAGTATTTATAGGCAAATATATACAAGTTTATGACTATTCAAAACTCTAAGTGATGTATGTCTTCACTAATGTACATATGTGTACAAATCATTCATCCTGTGAATGTATCCATCTTCTTTGCTTCAAAACTTGATCTCATCTCCATCCTTTGTCCTTCAAATCTTCAATTGGTGATTGGTCTGCACCAACAATTTACCCCTTTTAGATGGGTCTTGAACCTTAGGGCTAATTCTCTAAGGTTGAGTATCTTAGGCTTGATTGGAAGCTTCTCCTAGCCACTTGGTTTGTACGTGAAAGCTTGGAGAGTCTTCTTTTAGAAGCCATGTGATTTCATGTGATTTCCTAAGCTTGGAAACCATGTGAACACCTTAGGGACCCATGTGATGGAAGGTACACATGTCCTCTTGAGAAGGACTTACCCCCTTGGTCTTGGAGCTATATATTGGAGGGGTTGGTTGGGTGGAAACACATCTCTCTCTCCTAGTGTGTGGCCTTGCTAGTTAGACTTCTTAGTTCATTTGTGTGGAGGCTATGGAGCTCTCACACAACAGTGGTATCAGAGCCCTTAGGTTGAGATCTATGGAGACTTTTATCTTCATCACTTTGCTTGTAAGCTCTTATTGAGATGCGTCGAAATTGCATTACTATAGCACTTCTCCATTCTCTGTCGAAGTACTCCTCGTAGTACTTCGCCATATGCAGTCATTGCTATTGGTTTGATTAGCCAAAATAATTATGGGCACATTTGCAGAATCCGGGATTCAATCCCGCTTCCTATCAATACTCGTGGGTGGATTTTATCCATTGCAACAGGCAGGATGATGTGCTGAGCAATGATCTTTTCTTCTGTTACACCACGTGCTGAGCAATGATGCTACCACGACTGACAAGAATGGTTCGGCTCTGCATGGAAGGTTAGATCTTGCTTCCTTCGCCATATCAAATGTGCCCAATTACATGTGTGCAGCCTTTTTTGGGGTCCCTAATCTCAGCCGTCGGCACCCACTTACTCCACGGCCTCTGCCGGACTCCCTGGAAATGCCTTTTCTTGGCCGGCGGCTCTGGTGAGGAAGATGATGCTAAAGTAAAGGCTACCAACAATGGTGTCCTCTCGATCAGTTCTGCGAACAAATTCTCTATTGCCTTCGGTTCCAAACCCTCCTGTGCTATTGCAATAGCTTTCTCCATCGAAGCTGTCGACTGAACCTTCTAGTTCTTGTTCTTCTCCATGCTTGCGCCTACCTCCGGTGATGGGATATTATCTAGCTTTGTCAGATTCTCTCCTTTTGCAACCAACTAGAGCTACAAGCATCAGAACCCTCCATAGCTGAGACCTCATAATATACACTATAATTGGGTTTTGAATGCATGTCGGCAACTCCTCTTCTTCTGCCACTTTGGTTATTGCAAGGCGCAGTAGCGAGCTAAGCGGGAGAGATGAGATTTGAATGAAGGTTATGTATTCTTTGAATTATGCTCCTTCTGAATTTCTATTTTATGTCATGAATCATTTTATGATATACAAGAATCATGTATATGAACCATTTAGATGAATATCATGCATGATAGATTGATAGTGTATGCATTATGTACATACTTTTCTCATACACAAAAGGCAATCCTATGCAAAATGCTAGCACATGTAAGAATAAGATTTTTGTTCTATTTCAAAGGTATTTTTCTTTCCAAGTATAAAGGAAGCATGTGCATAGTTATACATAAGGATTGCACCCTTTAGTATCCATACATAAATTCAAGGCATGGTCTTGGAAGTACATGCACTTTGGACATACAAGTAAGTATGTAGTTCCAAGATGGAAGGGAAGGAGCATAATAGCCCAAGCCTACTTCATCACCGTGAGAACCCTAAAATAAAGTCAAAGGATGGATGAAGCTTAACCTTCAGGTAACTATTTGCACACCTTTCTTTTCCTTGCACACTAAAGAGCATACAATGCATGTCATAATAGACATGAATTTGAAAAAAGGATGCATAGAATGAGGTGGCCTTATTTGTTTGGTCACATACACAATTAAGTCATGGAAATGATTTTCACTATGCATCAAATTCATATAGTTTCAGAAAAGAAAGATTGATTGTGCATAAATATGTTTATATTTTATTATGGCAACTCCGATGCACAAAAAGAAAGATGCATGGAAAATTTTGCACCATATTTTGAATAAACAAAGTTATGAATTGGAACTTTTGCATGCTTTAAAGAGGGGTTCAACTTCTGAACCTTATGCATGCAACGCCTTTTCCAATAAAGGTGTAAATGTTTTGGCATACACTAAAGTATGCATTTGGAATACATTACATGGGTTTTCAAGTTGAGAGGGAGATTAAGTTCTTGAAGTTAAGCTTAAGTAGGATTTGATTTTATTAGTTTCTCGGAAGAATGGTGATGAGGCCAATTGGCCACTATAAACCATTTAATTCCTTCATGTTTGGCTTAGTAATTAAAACCCAAATAATCCTAACTTCTTGAAATACCTTAAGCTTAAAATCCCTCTTAGGGAAGCTCAAATTCCATAAAAGCCCATGGCATGTCTGATCAGCAAGGCCATACATTTAAGGTAGTGATAATTTTTTTTTTATCTTAAAGCCATGATACAATGGTGGTAACTTAGAGCACTATCTTCTTAAAGCTCTAAGGAGGAGAAAATATGGTATAACAGAATCTTAGTTTTGGAAGATGAAAGTATTAGTTCTTTGTTCAAGAAAAGTTCTTTGTTTGGAAGAACTACAGAACTATTTGGAGCTTTACATTATTCTTCCAAGAAAATGCAAGGCATGAAGAGAACGTAAAACTCAAGGGTTGTAATAAATCCTAAGTACCATTTTCTAATGTCCTAGAAATAAAGGACTCTTTAGTAAATGGAATTACCATCTACTTCAACATAAAGATGTGATTGACAAATCAATTATTCTTTCTCAGATCACTCATTATGTCAAAAAAGATGATATCTAGTTGAGATATAAACTAGCTCTATCATCAAGTGACATAAAGGGATCTTATAGAGTATATTTGAATCAAGGAATAATTGAAAAAGCCAATTTTTTGAGATTAGACTTATCAAGAGACTTGGTAAGTTCAAACTCCATTGTAGCATAGGCAATACATATGCTTTGCAGTGGAAATACCACTTACAAGTCCAAGAAGTAATAGATCTCACTTGATGAGAAGAAGGTTTGATCCCAAAATTCAAGTTAAAGTTACCTTTACTTAAGTGGAAGTGTAAGTCGGATGGTATGGGACATCTAGGCTTATATTACCACTAGAGTTGATTTGGTGGTATGGGACATCGAATTTAGAGGTAACTCAAAATTTGAACCTTGGGAAATTTACTCTATATGCTTGAAGAAGAGAAAGCAAAAAAGCTCTGAATAGTTCTTTTAACCAGGGAGAACAATAAAAGATTGAAAATAAACTCTTTCAAATTCTATTGAAAGAACACAATTTTCAATATACCCTCAAGCAGTTTTTGAGGACAAAAACTCTTAAGGAGGGGAGAAAGTCTCCAAGAACTTGTACCTTATGCCTTAAAAAAGACCAAATAAGGTATTGCAAGGTAAAAGATATGCAAGAAATAGATAAAGTTGAAGTACTTTCTCGTATGCTAGTGCTTCATACTTCTTTCGTTACATCTTCCAGCCTAGATAAAGTTCTCAAGGTTTGGGAATTCTCTAAGAACCTCAATACAAGAGAACACTTTCACATATTATAAGGATTGTACTAATCCTAAGTGGGTTAGGAAAAGAAGTTGGATGAGCGATAAAGCATAATCCTAAAAGTATCTTGATGCTTCATGTGATAACATAACATACATTATGGATTCCAGTAATATAGACCTAATGAATATGGCTTCTTGTATGAAGCATAATGGCTAGATCCCCAAGTAAAACCCATGGGTAGAGCATTGAACATGAAGGGATCTATTGGAGAAAGACCTAGTCTCATCTCTTATTTTGGCAAAAGAAGAGAAGAAAGCCAAAAGACCCAAGTAGGGTAAAGATCAAATCAAACTTAAAGTTTGATCAGATAAGTCACACCACATTAAATGGTTAACTAAATATTTAAGTAAGATTAGTAGTGGTGTATCTAAGCACCTTAGTCCTTGCTCTTATAATTTGGTACCATACTATGAAGGGCATTTAAAAGGACAGAGAAGGTGAAAAGATATAGAAACATAGTTATGTGGATCGGATGAAGAACCCACTGGTATGGGACAGTGGGTATTGATTCCCATTGAGTACTTTTTCTTGATGTCCAAAAGAAAAAGGGACTCATGATCCAATGGAATACGTCACAAAGATAATGTCTAGGAATAGACATCTTCTTCATTTATCCTCTCAAAGAGGTGAATAATTATTCTAACAAGATGCGAAAAGGATCTGATCTATCTCTCATTGAGAGTTAGAAATAAAGAGAGGATTAACTTCTTTGAGTTTGAAGGTAAACTCCAAAGGATGAAGCTTTAAAAGCTTCATCCAAAAGCATAACTTGAAATTCAAGAAACATAAAGATGACCTTAAGTCAAGCTTGAAAGAAAGCTCAGAAAGATCATCTTTGGATACTTGATAATTCAAGTTAACTAAAGAATAAGAAAGATCTAATTAAGATGTAAACGTAGGACATCTTTAATAGATATAGAATATAAGAGAGAGAAATTTGGAAGGATCAAGAAGACCTTTAAGGTTTGAGATCCAAGTAAAGATCCATAAGGATTAAGCAGTGATTGGAATAATCTATTTCTACTTATGACCTTAAAGATAACATGATCTTTTACACTATGAGTTCCCATCTTAGGACGTAGTTATAAAGATCTTAATCTTTTTGGAAGAACAAGTAAAATAGGTTTCAATCAATTGGAGTCTACAATAGTTGGATTAATCCCTATGGATTATAGTCCCTTAAAGAGGATTCTCAAAACTACGTTAAGTTTTGAAAGAACATTGAATCCACTTTTGGTAAGCTATTCAAAATTCTCTCTGAAGATAAAGAGGATGTTATATCCTTGTAAAAACTAGATAATCCACGTTTACCATTCTATTGGTTAAGTAGGGATTATATAATGAAATTCCCCTCTAATTAGATTTTTTGGAGGCGAATTGCAAACAAGAAAATCCACCCATTTCACTAAAAGAGAGTGATTTGGGCAGGGATTATGTAAGATTCATCTTCCTTTTAGAACAAGTTGGATTATAACTTGAGAGATGAATCTGATAAGGAAACCTTAAGTAGCATTCATCTATTTTTCTAGGTCCATGCACAAGTGGTGCAAAGCAATGGACCAAGGTAGTAATTTAGATGAAGTCACTTTGTATCCACCTAATTCACATGTTTGAGCTATGGAGAGCTAGATGGCACATGACTTAAACAAGGAAATAGGCAAGGATGTTCTCTTTCACCCTTTTCATTCTTTCCATACTTTGCATTCCACTCAGTTCTTTTTCGAATGCAAACTAGGTGGAACTTTGAATGATTAGGGCAAGGTTAGACTACACATGGATTCTCCTCTTTTACGATTTAGTCGGGGTAGAACTCCCCTTTTGAATTAAGAGGCGAACTTAGAGAGATGAAAGCCATGATGTTTGAGATTGATCATGGAGCACGAGGGAATACCCCAAGGTATATATCTTCACTCATTTCCAAGGACGGAAATGCTTTAAAGGGGGGGAGAATGTTGTATAATTACATGGGTCTAAGGGGTAGAAGCCTTGGGTTTCTAGGTGTGAAACCCTTTGGATTTATGGTTTATTTACCCATTTTAGATGGGTCTTGAACCTTAGGGCTAATTCTCCAAGGCTGAGTACCTTAGGCTTGATTGGAAGCTTCTCTTAGCCACTTGGTTTGTACGTGAAAGCTTGGAGAGTCTTCTTTTAGAAGCCATGTGATTTCCTAAGCTTGGAAACCATGTGAACACCTTAGGGACCCATGTGATGGAAGGTACACATGTCCTCTTGAGAAGGACTTACCCCCTTGGTCTTGGAGCAATATATTGGAGGGGTTGGTTGGGTGGAAACACATCTCTCTCTCCTAGTGTGTGGCCTTGCTAGTTAGACTTCTTAGTTCATTTGTGTGGAGGCTATGGAGCTCTCACACAAAGTCTAAGGGGTAGAACCCTTGGGTTTATAGGTGTGAAACCCTTTGGATTTATGGTTTATTTACCCCTTTTAGATGGATCTTGAACCTTAGGGCTAGTTCTCTAAGGTTGAGTACCTTAGGCTTGATTGGAAGCTTCTCCTAGCCACTTGGTTTGTACGTGAAATCTTGGAGAGTCTTCTTTTAGAAGCCATGTGATTTCATGTGATTTCCTAAGCTTGGAAACCATGTGAACACCTTAGGGACCCATGTGATGGAAAGTACACATGTCCTCTTGAGAAGGACTTACCCCCTTGGTCTTGGAACTATATATTGGAGGGGTTGGTTGGGTGGAAACACATCTCTCTCTCCTAGTGTGTGGCCTTGCTAGTTAGACTTCTTAATTCATTTGTGTGGAGGCTATGGAGCTCTCACACAACAACCACCAACATCACTATGAATAAGTCAAAATTTATGCTCAAGTCTCACACTATCGTCTTAGGGAAAGGAAGAACATTGTGTCTTATCCAAAATGCAGCCTTCACATAAATTCTGAAGAGGTGCTCAAGTTTATTCAAAGAGGGCACCATGTTAGATTTTTACAAGCATAATAAACTAGCAAACTTGAGATGACGAAAATGTGCATTTAAAAATTTTGCACATGTGATGGCTTACAAATCTTGAACCACACATGCAAAAAATTCCATAATTTCTACATAACTTTTAAGCGTATATATACTATAACATAGGTTGCTATATGAAATAATTTATCACCATAAAAAATATCATGAATTGTACACGTCATCAAGAAACTTAACTACCAAGCCATTCAAGTTGGATAGTGATGCCACTGATAATATATTTTCATAAAAAATATCATGAATTGTACACGTCATCAAGAAACTTAACTACCAAGCCATTCAAGTTGGATAGTGATGCCACTGATAATATATTTTACTTGATCCATGGCACATATAAAGCACATACTAATGTGAATGTACTACCATTAGTAGTACTAAGGACAACTTTTCAACTCCCTTAATAGGATAAGAGGATTTGTTTGTACATGTGACGACATCCCTATAAGGCTAGACTCAAGTGAAGTGAAAAAATTACATAGAAGCGCACTATGCCTGTTTACACCATTATCAAAATAACAAATGTCACAAACATAAAATGATCACGAGATGATGAATCATAAATACACTATATACTAGTTGCCCCTTCTTCATTCTAAACCAGCTTATGGGACTCAATCCATACACTTTCTTCTTCCTTTTCTTCTTCTTCTTCTTCTTAGCAATGCGTTTAGGGAAATTCTATATAACATGATCATTAGCCTTATAGTTCTTTTTTTATGCGACATTTACAAAATTCTACTTACTAAAGGAAGAGCCTTTCCCTTTTGACTTCCTCCTATCGAAAAACATGGAATAACTCTTCAAATATTAAAGCACTTGGATATCTCATCATTATCAATTAGACACTAGAAGACAAACTCTAATATAAATCAAGAAACGCAATTAGAAAAATTTGCACAGGTGGATTGCTCAACAAAATTTCATATGCAATTCTCAAATACTCTTTCAAAATTCTGATTTGTTAGAAAATTGTGCATAGAATTCTCTCCATTCATATGCTCACTCTCCAACTATTTCTGAAGGTAAGTAGCACAAGCCTCATTTTTTTTCTTAATAACATGTGGCAAGAGTATCCTAATTACCCTTATCTCTTTTGCATGAATGACTATGAGGAATAATTGCACGTTTGACATACAAAGCAATCAAACCATGCGTTTTGCATCTCAACCATCCAATTTAAGTTGATCTATAGTTGTTGGGGACATCAACGATGCACATGAAATAGTCAAAATAGGAGCTACAATAGGACTATAGATAGAAACTTTACCACGATATCTTTAAAACTACTTGCATTAGACATACTTGGAGTACTTTTAGCTCCAATAGAGCATTTTCATGAAGATCTTTTCATTAATAAGAAAATCAATGTTGGAGTTTGAAGTCTACAGAAGCACATGAACAACATAAGGAAGAAGAAGAAGCTTGGAGCACAACACACAATATTGAATAAATTACCAAGTGAAATGTACAAAGAAAAGTAACCCATTAGGGTTACATGCATATATACAAGCCGAGGGAAAAAATGCTCCATGGTCCTAAATGTGTTCACACACATTAACCAAAATATATCAACATATCCCCCCCTAGGAGTGATGTCATCAAAAAAGAGCTAGCACTCATGTATAAGGAAGTGCCCAGGTATTTGGAAAGAGATCAATCCACAAAAGGAAGTAGACCCAAAGCTTTGCAGAAAGCTTCAAAGTTCTCCCTAGGCAGAGCCTTTGTGAAAAGTTTCGCAACATTCTCTTGTGTGGGTACATATGCCAAATTGATCTCTCCAGTAGAGAACCTCTCCCTGACATAATGATAGTGCACCTCAATGTGCTTAGTGCAAGCATGGAGCACATGGTTCCTCACAATTGCCAATGCGCTCTCACTATCAGTGAAGATGGTGGTGGCAAAAGATTGACCAACACCCAAAACAACCAAAGGCACCTTAGCCACACACACTCAACAGTCGTTGTGAATGTTGCCCTATACTCTGCTTCATAACTGCATGTGGTCACAATAGGCTACTTCTTGCTCAACCAAGATATGCATGAGCTACCAAGCATGAAGCAAAAACCATTGGTAGACAGTCGGGTACCACTCAAGTAGCAAAAGATGTGCTTAACCGCCTACCAATGCTTGACACTTGGATAGTGCATAAACTTGCTCATCTATGACACAAAAAAATGAAAATCAAGCCAATTTATGCATAAATAAATCAAGCATCCAACAACATGTTGATAGAAAGCAACATCAAATGCATCTCCAACATCATGAAGACTCAACCATAAACCTGTTTCCATAGGAGTGGCAATAGGTTTGCAATCTTCAAGGCCAAAACACTGCAATAATGTGTCAATATATTTTGTTTGACACAGAGGCTATTCCACCATCAACTTGCATAAATTGAATGCCCGAATAATGATGCCAATGCCCCATGATGCCAATGCCCCATATCTAACATCTCAAATGAGGCATGCAAATCAGCCTTAAAATCAACAATATGCTTCTCATTAGGATCAACGAGCAACATGCCATCAACATAGACAACAACGATCAGAAGCACATCATTTGCACACTTAACATATAAGGTTCTCTCAATTGGACTGTTCTCAAAACCATGTGCAATCAAGTAGACATGTATCTTTTCATACCAAGCATGTCCATATAATTCCTTTTTCAACCTGCACACTTTGTTTTCATGCCTTTTTGCACAAAACTATAGGGCTAAAGTACATATACTTCTCGATGTAAGTCACCATTCAGAAATGTTGTTTTAATGTCCAACTCATGTACATTCCAACCATGATGAGCTTCAAGTGCACAGATGCTACAAACGGGAGTCATACGACATGTGGGTGCAAAGGTCTCATCAAAATCAATGCCTCTTTCTTGAGCATAACCTTTTGCAACAAGCCTAGCCTTATACATGTCAACTGTTCCATCATGCTGATGCTTCAGCTTGTATACCCACTTAGTACCAATGGTTTCCTTGCAAGGAGGCAAAACACGTAAAGACCAGCTACCATTCTTCATAATAGCATCATATTCTAATTGCATAACAACCACACAATTTTTTTAATTTTGTGCTTCATCAAATGAAATAGGCTCATTCTCATCACATAGAGTAGAGGCATCCATAACATAACAATCTCATGCAATCGAAGCACTATGAGAGCCTGAATGAGTACGATATGAAAAAGGTGCATCTAATTTGCTATCTCGCAAAGTTTGAACCAACCATTTAGGCATAGTTTTTGCCTCCTCTATATCAGCCCACTCATCAACAAGTGCATCATGTAAATCTACATCAGAAATGGAATGCTTTGCACATCAAATGAAACCTGTAAAAGCTGAGAAATTGCCTCATTTGGACCAGCACTTGACTATTCACATGTAAAAAGGGGCAGCAAAGTGTCATGCACATCTTTGTAGCTAATTGATGTCTCTTTACTAACATGAAAGTAATGGTTGAATTCCATTTTCCACAAAAACAACATCATAGCTAACCAAAATTCATTTAGTCTATGGATGATATAGAGGATAGCCTTTTCTTTCGGGATTCTACCCAACAAAAATTCATTTCACTACTTTATCATCCAACTTCTTGCATTGTTGTTCAAGCACTAATGCATATGCCAAACAACCAAAAACATGCAGATGAGCAACAGATGGATTGCAACCATTCCAACCCTCATATGGAGTGATAGACTTTAGTGCTTTGGTGGGACATCTATTAAGTACGTATGTTGCACACATAATAGCCTCAAGCTAGAAGCTATATGGTAAAGCCAGACTTTTGACCATACATCTCGCCATCTCCATGAGAGACCTATTCTTTCTTTTAGAAAATCCATTTTTTTGAGGTGTATATGGCACTATACATTTATATTTTATCCCACCTTCAACATGAAACGCATTAAAATCATAAGACATATATCCCCCCCCTCAATGAGAACAGAGGGTTCCCATTTAACATGCTTATAGATTTTCAACCAAAAGCAGAAACTTTTTGAAGCACACAAAAACTTTGGACTTTGATTTCAATGGATACGCCCATGCATGTCTAGAAAAGTCATCAATGAAAGTCACGAAGTACATGTAGTTCATAAAAGAAGGTGTCTGCATAGGAGCACATCTATACTACAAAACTTTGATACTCAATTATAGGTTGAAAATTTTGAATAAATGAAGCGCATTTAAGATGTCAATCAGAGGTTAATGTTTGATCTAATAAGTGATTAATAGTTTGTTGATCTATTTTCATTAATACCTCACATCCCATAAGGTATTGTTTCCAAATTTGTAAAGCATGCACAATAGAGATTAATTCTTTATCATACATATTATAACTCTTTTCAAAGGGCTTAAGCTTTTGCTTTCAAACACAATAGGATGATCGTTTTGTATTAAAATTGCACCTATGCATGAGCCACTAGCATCGATAACTACATGAAAAGGTTGGCAAAACAGGTGCATGTGAAAATGCTTTCTCAAACGATCGGTGTTTTGGTAACACCCATGCAAACTTTATTTATTTTTTCAATAATGAATTAAGGGGAAATTCTAAATAAGAGAAACTTGGAACAAAATTCCTATAGAAACTAGCCAACCCAAGGAAAGAATGTACATCATTAATTGATTGCAGTATAGGCCATTCTACAATGACTTTAATCTTGTTCAAATCTACATGCACTCCCTCACTAAAATTAATATGTCCTAAATAACTCTTTTCAAGATTAGCGTAAAGTGTGTTTTGTTGTAACAAACTAAAAACTATTTCTATTGCTTCTCATGCTCCCTTTCATTCTTACTATAAACAAGTATATGATTGAAGAAAACTAGAATGAAAGCTTGATAATCAAGGTGCAAAAGCATTGGTAAGTCCAAAGGGCATTACCATAAACTCATAATGGCTAGTTTGAGTCCTAAAAACAATCTTGTAAACATCACTATGTGTCATACATTTTTTATGGTAACCCGATTTGAGATCAATCTTACTAAAGATATGGGTTCCTCGTGGCTTATCTAGTAGGTCGTCTATCCGAAAAATATGGTATTTATTTTTAATTGTGATCTTGTTGATGGCTCTATAATCACACCCTATAATTTTTATTCTTTTTCTCCACTAAGAGAACATGTGCTCAAAATGGGGAAGGACGAGGCTTGATAGGTCTTTTTGAAGTGAATCTTTAACTTGTTTTTCTATTTTCTTTTGGCAGAGAGGGCCATGCCTATAAGGTTATTTATGAGGAGGAGAACTACTAGGAATGAGATTTATACTATGGCCAAAGTGTTTAGTGCTCTAGACCTCCCATCAAGTGGTACAAAATTGTTGTAGAACATGACTTAAATTTTTTCCCATGTAGTGGGCTCTTTCTTGACTTGCTCAATCTTACACCACCACCTATGGGCAACATCCATGAGGTTGTAAGTCATCTGTTGAATCTTATGCCTATCGTCCATGATATGGCATAGACGGAAGCACTAATCCCACTTGTTGAGCCATTGCTCAATAGCATCAATAGTCCATGCACAAGTAGAGTTGTGATATCTTGGTGGCTTAGATCCTTAAGCTACCATCGGGCTTCTCTTACTAGAACACTCTCGCTAGGAACTTCTGGGGTTTGATGCTCACCTAGAACATCTAACTCCATTCGTGGCAAGTCGGCTTGTGGCACTACTTCCTCTTTCTTGGAGCTATGTGTGTGCTCCAAGATATCATGAAGTGTGCTCTCTAGTTGTGAGATCCTAACACTCATGAGCTCTATAGCATTTGAAGGGATATCAACAATGTGCATGTCAACCCTAAGTGGTGAAGAAGGTCTTGAATCCATACCAAGAAAAGTGAAATTTTCTTTATGTTTTTGATCATTTTATGTTTAATTTTTCAATTTGTGTGTTTATGTACACCTAAAGTAAGAAAGTGGAAGCACAAAGTAACTAGTCACAAGCCTTTGCATAAATAAATGACAAAAAGGAACACTTCTAGTATGCTTTCCTACTTTATGCATACACATGCAATAATTTGGAAATTTCGACAGCATTTTGGCAAGAAAATGAAAATTAGAAAAAATATTACTAAGTGCATTACACACACTTTCAAGCAGATGTGCTCGAAGGCACACAATATGTACAATATGACCAAAGGCCACTACATGCCCTTGTATAAAGAGCCTTGTGCTTGTGGCACAAATACAAAAGATAAAATAGATGAAGGTTCTTATGTATTCTTGGCGGTACCTATAGAAAAATTACTACCATCCTATTTGCATACAAAACACATGTATGAACAAGCCTATGAACAAAAATATGATACATATGCCATGTGTTATGCTTGTTCTAAGTGCAAAATAATGCATAAAGAGAGTAGAAATGCATGAAAATCACGATAAAACTTATCTTGGGGTTTCAAATTTTCACGTGAAGGTATGTGCAGGTGCTGGAAATAGTTGATATATACTCCTCTCCATTTCATGTGAAGGTATGTGCAGGTGCTGGAAATAGTTGATATATACTCCTCTCCATTTCCAAGAGGATCTCGATCCTCCTTGTGTTGAAAAATTCTTTGTACGATGGTGTTTGATGTTGAACAACCAACTTTAAAGCTCTATACAAGTGTGTAGATGACTCCAAATGTCAAAGAATAGCTCTTTGATAAAGGATTCTATAGGGAGTGGAATGACTCAATTGGGTTGAAAATTGAGGGAGATATAACCATTTTAATGGAAGTAGATATGTTAAACAAGCCCTTGCAGAGAGTGTTTGAGGACAGAGCTAGAAGAAAATTCGAATTTTGTCTTTCTTTGTAGCTTCTTTCTCAGCAACGTGTGTGCGAGTAGCACATTTATCCTATATACCAACCCAGAGCTGAATTTTGCGTGCTCATATAGAATGTGAGATCCTTTTTGTCCTCAACCTCAAGGGGAGGAAGATGAACTAGAGTTCCTCAACCTCTTTGCTCTCGCATGGGTGCTCACAAGTAGAATTGGCCATGTTGGCGGGCATCAAAACAAGGTTTCACAGATGCATGTGTTGGTGGGCGCTCATAAAGTGCCTATGGGCTCCCTTCCGGGTCTCAAAGCTCCTCACATGGGGTTCAATCTCCACCTAATTTTTGCTTGACGATCGGCTTCTACAACCTTCATTGGTGGCACACAGAGAATCCCGAACACAATGATGATGAGTCATGAATTCTTGCAATGCATCCTCAAAAATCCATGCATAGAAAACAAAAAGAAAAAGACTCACAAAGTTTCTAAAAGATATTTTCTCTAATTACCAAATGTAGGAGTTTTCCTAAAATCTCTCTTGAAGCTTGAAAACTAAGACTTGTGAATGATGTGTGTGCCACTCTCCTCCCATCCATTATATCCCCTTGTATCCAAAATAGTAATGCTCTAGAATGATCTAGTGTTGACATGTGGCCACCGTGCAACACTCATTCCCATTACCATTGAATACCTTAGGATATCCTTCGAGCTAGGGACCTTGACTATGGTTGGCTCTTGTTCCACACACACATGGAATGGTCTCTATAGACCAATGTCTAACACATGACACTTCCTTCTATGTGAGTGTGAGCTCCTTGTTCACCATGTCACTCCCAAGGGGATTTGTTGATTCATTTTGGTAGTGATGTGTGTGAACACACTTAGGACCATTAGGGTACTTCTTTCCCTCTTTAGGAGGTTTTTTTCCTCGACTTGTATAAACACATATAACCCTAATGAGCTACTTATATTTGTACATTCACTTAGTAATACACTTAGTGTTGTGCTCCAAGCTTCATCTTATTTCTATGGTGTTTGTGTGCTTCTGGAGTCCTCTAACTCCGACAAAGTTTAATAGTTATCTCATGTTGTCGAGGGTCCATGGTGTAGTGGTAAACACATTGGACCCTAGACTATGAGGTCCAAGGCTCAAAACTTGCATATCGATTTGACATTGAACCCTTAGAAAGTGGAAAATAAGGGAGATCCGTAGAATGAATGTGTTGTTCATTTCAATCTTTTAGACCTAAATGGAATAATAGATGGATGATCAAACTTCCAAAAAAAATTGCTATGTCATGTTTTTTAAAATGATAAACTTTTAAAATCATATTATCCTGAGGCAACAATTCCAAGAAGTATTGGGAGGGATACACATGGGACTAGTGACCTTCTCCTATCGAGGAAACCATTCCACGGTGACCCAGGGCCTAAATTTCACGGCCAAGGAAAAAAGTCATATGACATGTAAATTTTGTTTCTACCTTACATAAGATAAATTTTGACATGTTTATAAAAAGTATATGTAATATAATATATGTACAGATCTAGAAAAAATGATAGGAAAATTATCAATCCGAGCTTGTCATTTGATAGAAAGTTTCAAAAAACACCTGTTTTGACATGCAAAATGACCAATGCCAGGCAAAATGCCTCTCTCAATTTTAGGGACGGGAAACAAGTTAATGCCCTCTTGGTGCTCCCTCGACCTTTTGAGCCCATCCGAAGTTCTCTTTGACGCTTAATAACCTATCCCGTCATCTTCTCATACGTGGCAGTCGGTCGAGATACCGAGCCGGCTCGTGTGAAAAATCCGCGGTGAGGCGCTCATGCGATTCTCATAGTTTGCTTTCCTTTAGAAAAGCAACTCAATCTGCCTCTATATTTCTATATCTTTAATTCGTAGTTCAATCAAGGATACTCTCAATTATATCTTCTGTCTAGGGTTTCTTCTGTCCATTGTGCAATGATGGAGATCAAGGTACGCTCCGACAAGAGGCCTTATCAGCAGCAGCAGTCGCAGGAACCTGCTACTACGTTTATGTTAACCGGGGTCCATGCCTTGCTTTTCGACGATGACACCCTTGCGGCCTTCATCAATTCTTCTGCAGCGCTTTTGCCGTGGAATGGCGATCAATCCTTGCTCATTGATCGTTACGATGTCCGACATCTCTTGCAAGATCTTAGCAGTGTCCGCAAACGTCGCCCTGCTCCTCCTCTTACGGACACTACCGAAGAAGAACTCAACTACGAGCGATTCAGGGATCTGCAGGAGATTGCCTCTAGCACCCCACAAGAAGCGTCTGAAAATTCTGAAGGTATGGGCCTTCAAGCTTACGAGAAACCTCAATTCGAGCAAGTGTTTCTTTATAACGGGGATATTTGCTTGTATGATGTGTTCTTCTAGTAGTGCGCCTGTACATAAGCCTAGATGTGTGCCAATACTTCGATTTTTTGTAATTAGCTATTGTGCTAATACGCATAATTATTGGTTGATTTGTGGAAAAAAGTCCCTTATTGTAGTTACACATTTACGGGTTCTCATTCAGAAAATGAATGCATGTTAAAGGTCTGGCTCGCATTGTACTTTACTTTCCATCTTGCTTGTGAGCATTTTTCAGGATATTAATGACCTTGGGTGATCTCATGCACTTATACTGAACTAGGGGAGAAAGAGATCATTGAACAATGGACATGTGACTACTTTAATATGAGTTTGAGAGCGTAGAAGTGCGGGTGAATATCACTCATTTTACTCACGAAGATCATATCACGAGTTGTGCAGGTGACATAGGAAATCGGAAAACATTAATTTGAAATTGCATAAGAAACACTCAATAAAACAACTAAAACTGACCATCATAGTTATCCTCGAAAGTCCACATCGAGAATGCAGATATGTTAGGTCTAGATCGTGTTTACTTATTGTGTTCTATTCAGGTAGATGATGAGCAACAGATTTTAATCCTCTGTGAACACATAATCAAGATGGAAACGTTAAATATTTGAGCGTAAAATAAGTAAGAAGACGTGTTAATATTTGTAAGGAGTCCATTTGTGGGAAGGGAAGAAAATATGTCATCAGCATGCTTATGTTTAGCTCATTTTTCAAGATTGCAGGCAGGCTTGTTTTGACTACCTTACCTTTCTTCTTCGAGCAAGTGTAAGATCTTCCACCCTGCCCAAATGAGGTTTGCACATTAGTTTGTATTGTGTACTTTTAAAGAGTCTGTTTGAAAATCTGGGATACTGTAGACTGTAGGGTCATTGCTGTAGTCATACAATTCCAGATTAAGTGACGCAGATGTGTATTGATGCATATTCTGTTTCTCTCTACAGATTACTTAAAGCCTTCTGCACGAGGGTGTCAAGCAGTCCCTTTTTCATATTCTGTTGAGGAAACAGAGACTACAACACGACCAGAGTCTTCCCATACGAGCTTGGGGTTTCGTCCTCCATTTCATGTTCCAGACTTCCTACTTGGAAAACTGGTAATTTCCTCAGAACTGAGATGGGGACAAGCTGCTACTTAATGAATGCTCTCTCCTGAAGTCTTTTTGCAGTATATTTGTCCAAATGTATGGCTAAGCATATGTTGAGAAGTTGGAGCATCGATCTGCAGACAGTTTCATTGTAGTCTGCGGCCAGGTGTGGTGAGGCCTATCCTTTTGTCAACTGTTTATGTCAAGACTGACAAGATTTGCTTTATGCAGGTGGGTCTATTATCTGCTAGTGGATGAGACCTTATTGTGGCTTTATATGTGACAGTAATCTTGTACAGTTGTGAGCCTTAAGAGCTTTGAGATGTGATTTGTGTAAACTGAAGCTGAGGATGTTTTGTAAAAACAGGATAATTTTATTTTGGCTTTGGTATTTCTGTATTCTCTCTTTTCCCTTCTTGAATTTTCCTTGGCCTACTTCTATCTTTACATGTCATGGATCAGGTTAGATATCTAAACGAAAACGAAAGACCTACTGTTTGATTGAAGATGTCTGTCAGCATCATCTTTTGTGGCATAGGACTTTTGATTCTGTAGAAAGCCTTCTCTTTTTATGCTTGGACAATTTGAGATTTCTGTTGTTCGTTTTTGTTGGAGGGGGGCTCGACATATCTTTTTTCTTGTCTGAGGCCAGTGAAGTTCGCAAGGATCTTAGGCCTGTACAAGATTACTGCTACAGGACTTATATGTTTTAAGTGTAATGTGATGGTTTTTTAAGTCGGTTTGTTTTTTTATATTCATGTTTTAGTGTTCCATTCCAATTTCCAAACAATGATTTCATTATGTCTTTCCTAAAATGACCCGTTAATTTTGTGTTATCATTGTGGTTTTGCAGCCTCCATCTGAAAAACATCATCAGATTATTGCTGGAACTGCAAAGTTTGTGAAGGAGCATGGTGGTCAGTCCGAAGTTCTTCTGAAGGTCAAGCAGGGTAACAACCCTTTGTTTGGCTTCCTCAATGTAGATCATCACCTTCATGAGTATTACAGGTTTCTATTGCAACATTCTGATATACTTCAGCCAACATCACAAGATGCGGTAAAGCCTGCTGAAGTAGATCAGAGAACTGGAGAGGGTCTTTCCCTATTAGGTTCTGCATATGGGAGTGGTGATGATGAAGATGAGCAGGTTCTCAAATCTGAGACCAATCATGTGGATTCCGTTGCTAGTACTTTACGCAGTTCTGTGGTTGGACAGGAGGGTGTCACCACTACAGATGGTGTTAAATTAAACATGAGTAAGGGAGGCACTATGGTCCCAGTCAAAGTTGCAGCAGGGACATCTAGTGTACTGCTGAAGTCTGGGGATGATTCCCGGGTCAAAGTTTCTGAAAATGTTCCCAAAGCCATGTCTCAGGCAATCAAGAAAAAGAAAAGTCTTGGCGGAGCTTCTGACTTGATACAAGCCAACAAAAGGATTGCCCCTCTAATGAAGGTCAATGATGCACCTGCCAAGATTCCCACTACTGTAAATAATGAGTTGCCCAAGAAGTCAGAGGCAAAAACTTCATCATGGCATTCTGTTCCAAGTGCTAAGGACATGAACTATGGGATGAGTGCTGATGCTGCTGCTGCTGTTGTATTAGCAGCAACTCGGGGTGTCAGAGTGTTGAAGCAAGATTCCTCAATGAACAAGTCTTCATCATCCTCTAGTTTATCCCAGAAAGTACAAGAGGCAAGTGCTCACCCTGTAGATAGTACCAGTCGTGGGAAAATTTCAAATTCATTGGGATTGGGGCTGGGTTTAGGAGAGAGTGATGTGAAACTTGCAAAGGCAGTGGCAGAGTTGGCAGCTATAGCTGCATCACATGAAGCAGACTCTGCAGACACTTCCCTCACTCCAGCAGAGAAACTGAAAGCTGAAAGACTTAGGAAGGCAAAGATGTTTGCTGCAATGATCAAAAGTGGTAAGTGTGAGTCAGAAACTATTGCTAAGTCATCAGAACAGGCACCTCTTACATCGACTGTAACAAGTACAAAGAGTGATGATATGCGCACAGATGGGTTACCTTTGAATGGAACAGTGGTTGCCAATGGACAAGGTACCTCTGCTGCCAGTGGCTCATTGGCTGAGGAGGTGGAAGATAATGCTTTAAATAAGGGTGGATGTGGTGGAGTTGTTGAACTTCCAAACAAACAGTCTGCTAAAGAGAGGAAATATCGAAGCAAGGAGCTGCAGAGTGATTTGGAGGAGAGTGATCACCAACGAAAGAGGAAGGTCCGGCATGAACACAAAGGTGACAAGAAGCATAGACACAAGCGCCGCAAGCATAAAAATCATGATTCAGAATCATCAGATTCAGAGTCGTCAAATGGTGAAGAGAGCATTGATGAACAGAAATCAAAGTCTCACCATCGCCATCATCATGGAAGAAAGCATTCTCATCAGGATTTTCATCAAGACTCTGATTCTAGAGAAGGAAGACATGGACACAGGAAGCACCGGTCACACTTTGATGATTCTCATCAGGATTCTGATTCTAGAGAAGGAAGACATGGGCACAGGAAACACAGGTCACACTATGATGATTTAGATTCGTCTCATAAAAAGAAGCATAAACATAGAAAGCATAAGGATAGATCTTCCAGTGATAATGAGAATGACTCTCCTGTCAATGTGAAGCCTAATTCTGATAGTGGACGAGTAAAGAGTACGAGTCATCATGTTGCACAAGAGACAGTCTCGTCTGGTCATGTAACATTGGCACAGCATCAGGGTGATCTTGCTGCAAAAACTGAAGTGCCTGCTGATATTCGTGAAAAGGTTAGAGCCATGCTGCTCTCAACCTTGTAAATTTACCTTCAGAACTCCCTGCGTGGTCTAGTAGGTGTGTAAATGAGAAGTGTAATTTAGTTGACATTCCTAATGGAGATCTAATTACCTCTTTCATTGTTTTTGTACACTATTATATGATATCAGAAGTTGTGGTTGAAACTTTTACTTTGATCTGACATGCAACTTTTTCCTCAAAACAGTTTCAGTGTTCAGATGAGAATGTGAGGGGCATGTCATGCTGTTTCACAAGTTACTTTGTCTTGCTTTTCATATCATGTTATCAGAATGAATTCGAACTTTAGATATTAGATTAAATTCGACCTAATTTCTTTGTCTTTTGGCTGATTGGGTTTGTGCTTATCACCTTTCTTTCTGCAATGGTATGGTTTTACAACAGCAAGAACAGTATACAAGTTTTCTACTTGTCACTGCCCCTTGCTGCTGAGTGCAGGGTTTGGTCCCTCAGCTTGCTGATACTTGTTGTTGAAGTATGTTAGAGCTCAGTAATGGTGACAATTCTTGTGAATTTTGATTCTTACTTGTGTTTCTCATGAGGTTAAGGTTGAATTGACGTAGCTGCTGGTTCTCCACGTAGGTTAAGACAGAACCCTTCATATTGTGAGTAAGTATTTATGATCTTGTGGGCTGTAAATGTACATTGGCTGAACGTAATGTCATATTGAAGGATGCATATAGAAGTGGCAGGGAGCATCCTTCTGACCATCAAGGTTGCTTGGAAGATTTGAGCTGCATGTATTAATTCAGTTCTAAATGGTAAAGCTGCAAGGTCAGACGTGAAGTGAGACATTACCTTGTGCAATTTTCTGAAGATTATTGCGGGGTTTTTTGGGGAAATAAAAGTGAATTTTAGAGGAATAAAGTAAATTTTAGAGAAGACGATTCAGGAAACACTCAAGGCACCTGGTTAGTTCAGTTCTAAATGGTAAAGCTGCAAGGTAAGATGTGAAGTGAGACATTACCTTGTGCAATTTTCTGAAGATTATTACGGGGTTTTTTTGGGAAATAAAAGTAAATTTTAGAGGAATAAAGTAAATTTTTTCAGGAAACACACAAGGCACCTGGTAGTGCCCCACCAACATGGAGATGAGTTGATCGCAAGAGCACGATGAGCTGAGGCATATAAGATGTGTCATATAAAAGAGAAACTGTGTTGTAAGAGAGGATGTCTTACGAGCTGATGAATTGAGAAGTACGATGAAGTTGGGCATATAAGGAAGCTAAACAAAAAAGGAGAGATTGTATTTACTCTTATGAAAGCTTAAAAGTTATGATGAAGGAGAGAGTATGATTATGTAGCGAAGTTTGAATGAAGTTCATATAGTAGAGAAAACCAGCAGCAAAGAAAACAGAGGAGCACATACTCTATTCTACAACCAGGTAGATTATAAATGTACTTTGCAGTATGCCAAAGTTATTTTTGGCCAAATGGAGTTTCTCTAGAAACTCGTTTTGCAGAGTGCCCAGAAACTCATTTTGCAGACCTTCCTATGAGTTCATGCTTTGTGGTTTGTTTGTTTTTTCCCCCCAAAAAGGAAGTTTGGCAATAGCTTACTCTCCCAAACTCTAATTAATAGAAAGAGAAATTTAAGTGGATAGGCCTAACACCCATGGGACCCTTGTCGGGGATGCTTAAAACTTGCTAGAAGACATTACAAAGAAGATTATCAATCTTTCGTCTCCCTCATGTGAGGCCCACTTTGCTTTAATCTTGTCCCTCAAGGAAAAACGCTCTATGATGTCTTAAAAGGGGGGGCTTGTTACAATTGGAAATTCTTTTGCCTAAAACGAAAAGAGATTTTTTGATAGACCATTCTTTAGGAGGGCTACCAAAGTTGGCGGCACACCTCTCTTTCCAGATCTTCCAGAGAGTCTTACATCTTATAGCCTTCCACAGTGTTGAGGAACATCTTATTGCTTCACCCAATAACGAGGAACATCTTATTGCTTCACCCAATAACGTTTAATGTCTGCTTTCAGCTCACAACATGATTCTCTCAAGGGCCCGCCAGATAGACATTGACTTGGGGCAAGAAAAGAAGAGGTGTCCAAAGTTCTCATTGCCGTGAGGTCATCGTTTACACCATGGAGGGGTTCTACAAATTTTGTTAACTTTTACATTGGTCCAAATTCCCCGGTGGAGGATTTGCCATATAAGAAGTTATTTGTTAACTTCGATGAGGGGATGTCAAAGGGATTGGAACTTGAAATCCCACCTAAGAATCCAACAATCCAGATACCATCTCCTATTAAGCCTGACATGAAAGTCCACATTCTTCTTGAATTTTGGAATTTTATCAAGATTGTTGCCATTGTGCCATCTAAGACCCTCAAGGTGAGGGGAGTCATTTCCAATAAGGAGGGAAGTCCTCGAGCCCTCCCAAGCATTGAACCTGCTTCGCAATAGGCACCATTCTTCATAGTCCATTCTCCTAGCCGTGTCACCATTGACATGTTTCTTGATTCCAGAGGTGTTTCCACAAAGGGAAACCTTTGTTCCAAACCTTCCTAGCTTTTTGGAGGTGCCAAGGTTCAACACCTTTGATGCCCTTGATAGGGAACCAGATTGAATCGTTTTGTCTAATACTTGCCCATTTCCAATCTTCCATTGATCTTGACAAACTGTCTCACCTTGTTCCAACTCTTCCATAGGAGCAAACTAAGTTTGAGCCTCTGGGAGTCACATGATAGGGGGAGAACAAAAGAGTGAAAAGATCTAGTTAACCATTTGGCTGTCAGTTTATTGGCCATTCATTCAATGTCTAGAATCCCTAAGTCATCTTGATCTTTTTGGATTAGGTAAGTAGTCAATTTCGTTTTAGGAACACCCCTTCTGTTAAGGTCTCCCATCCAATGAAAGTTTTTGCAAATTCTTTCCAATTTGCCAATCTCTTGGTCCTTCAGTCTCCAACAAGACAATTGGAGAAAGAAGGAAAGTGTTAACCACCATAGCTCGCCCTGTCAGGTTGATGTGCATACCTTTCCACTAATGCCAACTTGTTATTGAGCTTAAAAAGAATCCAGTTCCATCACTGACCCATCGAAATGTTGAATCCCATTGGAATACCTAAAAGGTGCAAGATTTGTCCCCTGGGGGTCAGCTGACAACCATGGTCAACCAAGATTTGAGGTGGATGCCCAATAACGGCCTTGAAAGCAATTTTAGAGTGGTTTATTTTGGAACAAACAAAATGTATTTAGGCAACACCAAAAGGTATCAATGGTGGCTGGATCGTTATGAAAAAAAGCAGTTGTGTCATCGACAAAGAGTCTCATGATCATCCATGTGGGGGGCTCAATTGAATATGGAAAGAGAGTTTTAATGGGATGTACGTGGTTGGGAAGATAATTCAAGTGAATACGCTTTGTGTGTGTTCCTGGAATTCAGCCGGCAAGATTCTATATCGACCTCGATCCGTGTGAAGACAAAGATCCCCCCTAAAAAGTGAGGGAAATCCTTGGAGGTGGCGCTTTTTACACTGGTATCGGAGCAGGTTTGCACGCACCATGAGGTGTCAACAGGCACAACCCGACGTCTGTTAAAGTTCACGAACAAATGTGGGGACTGACGGAGATGCGTGCACAAGGAAACCAGAGATCGTAGCTTGGAGGATGAGCGTGTGACGGTAAGACATAGATTAGCGACACTGGAAGGTAAAAAGTAATCACTTTTTGTTTAGTTTCTGAGTTTTTCTCCACCTTCATCTTCACCATCACCACCATTTCTTCCCATCTTCATCTTCTCACATTTTTTTCATTTTCAGCTGTACATTCACCTTGTTTTTCACTTGTGGCTGCGATCAAGAAGCCTAGAGGAAGTTCAGAGCTGAAATGCAGAAGAAACACTCTTGGAAAACTCTCAAAACACCAAAAATTTGATTCAAAGTCATGCGGCATGAGAGGATCGGCGTCTAGCAAGGAGGAGACAAGGTACACATATCTACAAAAACTTTTGAATTTGGACTTCAAAAACTCCAAGTATCATGTCCAATTGAGTTTAGGTATCACGATACCAAAATTCCCATGTATCACGATACTTGTAGAGTATCGTGTATTGCCTCCTTGAGGTATCGTGATACCGTCAAGGTATCGTGTATCGACAAGTTGAGGTATCGTGGACTACGGGTTGAGTGATCATATCGTGCATCTTGTGGTATCGTATCGTGATCCACACACAGTGTCATATCACAAAACCTGAGGTATCATGTATCATTGTTCTAGCGGTATCGTATCGTGAGAGAAAGTGGTATCGCATCGTCTGGAAGATATCGTATCATGTAGAACTTGGTATCATATCGTGCCTTAGATCTTCTAGTATTGTATCGTTTTGCCAGCAGTATCCTATCGTGAGACAGGCCTGTATCACATTATGAACCAAGAGGTATCATATCGTGACCACTTCCAGTATCTTATCATTTGATAGCAAGTATCATATCATTTGAAGTGGTATCATCCTTAGTGGTATCATGTATCGTGGAAAGCAGAGGTATCATATCGTGAAAATCGAGTATTGTGTATCATGGTGGTATCGAGTATCGTATCATGGAATTTCAAGTATCACCAACCACAAGTATCATATTGTCAGACCCAGTATCCTATATCATCTATCCTGAAGTAATCCCAGAGAGATCCTGTTTCCCTATTTTAATCCCCAAAACCCTGAACTGGCATAACTTTCTCATACAAAATCCGTTTGTTGTGATTTTGGGTTCGTTGGAAAGCTCATTTTGAGTACTACAAAAACATCGGCTGGTTATGGTAAAATTAATATGAGAGTTATAGATATAGTATTTTGAAGTTGACCCCCAAGTGGGACTAGGAAACCAAGGAGCTCCAAAGGATTTTGAGCAATACAAAGGGGAAATTTTGGACTTTTAGACAAAGCTTATGAACCTGAGATCTGGTAGACACCTAGGCAAGGATAGACAAGGCGTTAGGTCATATGAGTCCAGTGTCAACCATACAACTAGGTCATGGGCACAACAACTTAGTGGTTATCCCTACGTGCCAAGTTCATAAACAAGTGACTCGAAAATGTCTTTTAACATGGAGAGACCCATAGGTAGCTCAAACATTGGCTATTTATAGACACCATAAGGTCCCTATAAGACCCAATTGGAGTATATTAGGACCAACCAATCAGGTGCTCGCATATATGAGGATGGCCTGAGGCTATTAGTTGTCAAACTCAAAAATTTTGATCAACCCTTTGGACTTGAACACCCAGTGGCTAAATTTGAAGAGGGCTCATATATTGATAAGGAAGGAACCATGTATGTGGTTACCAACTTATCGGACAGGACAGATGAGTTTGGAAACATCATTCCTGAGAACGAGATAGAAGACCTAGAGCAAGGAGACCTAGGACGAGAACCCAAGACTCCTAGAGGAAAATCTATCTTGACAAGGGTAATTACTCTAGATTGGATTCCCCAAGACAACAAAAGCATAGAGCTATTCTTGAATAGAGAAACAGAGGAAGCGTTTTGGAGATTCAAGATAGATCAACCTAACCCAAAAATCACCATCTACGAATTCAAAGACCCAGAGACACCAGGCGAAGTTGTCTATCTGGATAACACATCAGAGAGAATGTTCTTGGTATCAAAGCATGACAGGCATGCATACACTTGGCAAGGTGAATCAATTTTCACTCCACCAAGATCTAGTGTTTTCCATGGTCTCCAAGGAGCAGGATCATCCAAGGCTCATGAAAACCAAAGGGAAAGAGCCAGAGAGAGACATGAGGTAAGGTTTGCACACAATGTGGGTAGAGATAGATTAGGATTTGAAAATGAGAGAACTAGAAGAGAGAGACACCGAACACAGAGGCATCAAAGAGACGAACATGATTTTGCATCGCCTAGACCCCGAGAGCACCCAAGAACCCTTAGACCCTCTCAAGTGGTTAAGGCAATGAAGAATTACTTTGATGGGTTCCAAGATCCTTACAATCATGTGGCCGAGTTCAAACAAGTGTTAAGAGTAGAACAAGTCAAAGGATTGTTCATACAGTTTGAGGCATTTGGTTTGACTCTTAAGGGTACTACCTTAGCTTGGTTTCAACTCCTGAATAGTCACAACTACCAAGAAATATGTCAACTTCTAGATGAATTCATTGTAGAATTCTCCAAGAGTGGCATTAGGCACAATACATCATCATTGATCCACAACTTCAAGCAGACACCCCAAGAAACAATGCGACTGACAGGAAGATGGTTCAGACAATATTTAGAAAGATGCCATGTTCCAGAGTTGCCCACACCGGCCAAACAAGTGGCCTTGTTTTTAGATGGCTTACTAAGCATCAAGTTAAGATCATGTGTACTTGAAAGAGCCTAGATCCATAGAAGAGTGTGTGCGCATGTGCATTGACATAGAAGACAATTTGGGTGAGGAATTAGAATTGTCCAAACTCTACAAGGATTCTGGCAGCTCTATTAGTCATACCTCCAGGACCTCCACAAAGATAGATGAGATAGCTGAGCAGGTGGCCAAGAAGCTAGGAGTTCAAAATAGGAAAACAACAAGGGTCACCACAATGAAGAGATGTTATACTTGTGGAGGTGACCACATGGCTAATGTATGCCCAATGCCAAACCAAAACATGAGAGAAATGAATACTCCATATTGCACAATGGAGAGAAAATACACAAACCACACGGCTCAAGATTGTCCCCACAATAGGCAGGCTGTTAGACAAACTTATCAACAAGCTTACCAACAGGGTAGGTATTAGAATCAATGCCAACAACCATATTATAGACCACAACAACAATATCAGCCTCAATACCAACACCAATATCAGGCACAATATAGGCCACAACCAATCCCAGGAAACCAACCACCACCTCCTACCAATGTGATTCCAGTTAAGTACGCAGTGGCAGAGGAGAACCCTAATAGAGCATTGGTGCCAATAACCCCTTTGGTCTTAGAAAATGACTCTCACGCTCATAATTCTTACTACTTCCATGAAGATAGTCCACAAGCTTATTACACTAAGTCACCTGAGCATAGTGAGAATTATTCATATCAATATGAGGCACAACTTATGGAAACAAATTGGGAGCCACAATACTCCAATGTCATGTATACAAATCCTAACCCAACCCCAGACCCCAATTGAGACAAGTAAGACCACAAGCTCCTAGAGGACCATGCTTTAGATGTAAGGGTGACCATTTCATTTGTGAATGTCCCCACTCATCAACTCTAGGACAAGGACAAAACATCACAATACAAGGATTTTGTCTTGAGTGAAGCAAAGAACATCTTTCAAGAGTGTCCCAGGAATCCCTCTAGTGTGTCCAAGGTTACACCAATTAATGTGGTAGGCTTAGTGGTGGATTCAGGTTCAAGTAGTAGTAATGTGGCTCCAGTAGAGGCAGTTACTAGGCCACAAGCATTAAAACAAGATAAATCCATTGAACAATCAGAACCTAGTGAATCAGGAGAGCCTAGTAAGAGGAAAACAAGAACATGGAAATATTCCAAAGAGAATGCCAATTGTAAGTGGAATAGAAAGATATTTGAACTAGAAGAAAGCCTAAAAGACACAAAAACAAAAATAGAAGACATTGCATCTCAAAGCCCCTCGCATGTCGAACCTCCATCCACTCCACTTCATCCCATCCCACCACCCATTGTAAATAGACCACAACCAGGGTCTGTTCTTGCAGATCCAACCCCAGAAGGCTTGGACATGATGTTCAAGGCCTAGCAGGCTTAACTTCGAGAAGGGCCAACAGTTGCAAACCTAGACAAGAGCTACCCTAGAGCAGATTTAGAGATTGAACAGACAAAAATGTGCATCAAAATGGTAGAACTATCTCAAGCTATGCTCAAGACCAATCAACAGTTCAATCAGACAAATTCTATCAAACTAGGTTTGCATTTCCAAGGCTTAATAGAAAGATTAGAGCAGTTGGTAAACAAGTGGCAAGTTTCTTTACCTCCATAGGCTCAACCAATTGTTGAAAGAGAAAGCTCACCGCCAATGAAAGCTTATGTTCTTGATTCCATGGATGGTGAAACGCCTCTTTCAATTCTCAAGAGTTCTTGCGGGAAATACAAGAAGAGAAATGGGCCAAAGAGAAGAGTAATCCCCCTCAAATTCCTGAAATTGATGATCTTCATGATCAATTTCCCCAAGACATTCCCTCTATTTATGGAGACAAAGTAGAGCAACAAGAAGATGAAAGATTAGATTTTGAATCTAATTCTTTACAAGAGCTGCCACAATTCACAAGCCCATGGGAATCTAAATCTCTTCATATCAAGGCTCCTAGAATATTGGTACGAAATGAAGATTCGGTGGTTCCAAGGAACACTGACATCGTGAAGAACACTAAGGTTCTATGTCATCTCGTGATAGAAGAGCTGCTCAAAGTAAAACCTGAGCTATGGAATCATGTGGCAAATCAACTTCCTAAACTTGATTCCAATATGCCAAAAGTAGGCTCTAAGCAAAAAGTACCAGAGATACCTCTAGACAAAATAGGGGACATGAGTGAAGGTGAAGAAGGTAATACTTATCTTCCAATCACCTACCAAGGTTACACAAGTGTTGCAATTGCAACCACCTGCTTGTGGAAGCAATGGGGCAAACCCCCATTAAGACCAACGAGAATGAAGCTTCAAATGGTTGACGGCCATGTTGAAAGACCTCTAGGATTGCTAGAAGGGATAACTCTAACCACTTGTGGGGTAGAGTTTAAGCACACCTTTGCTATATGTGAATTTGAAAAAGATAATGTCTATGAGATGATCCTAGGAAGGCCCTTCCTACGACAATTGCAAATAGTACAAGATTGGGGAACCAACTCTTTGTACTTGCAACACTTAGGGGTCACGACCAAGGTCAATCTAAAAGATTATACCTTCAGAGTTGTACCACCCCTACAGTGGAATCCTATCCACAAAGCGCAAGAAGATTCAATCTCTATGCATTTTGAAAGCTCTTCTGATAAATCTTGGATGCATGAAAATACTCATTTGTGGATGTGCAAGGTCGCAGAGGAAGAGGAAACACGTCTGAAAGCAAGAGAAGAAGGAACTCCTCCGACAGACCTGTTGGAGACCCAACCTAGACACTGATGATCTTTCCAGGTGAAGAATTTGAGCCTCATGGTTGGGCTCAAATCTTAGCCACCATGGACATTGTTGTCAATGAATAACAATGGACACTTCATTGTGATGAGGAGGGTTATGATATTTCAGTGTTCATGTGTCAGCCCTTGAGAATGTGACCCGAGTGACTTCATAGAAGAAGAAGAGAATGATGACGATCTAGAGTCCACTGTGATGGATAGTTGCTTTAATTCAGAGAAGCACTATCTAGAAGATGTAGGAGTATTTACCCGAAAGGAAGAAGAACCTCTCACAAGCATCAAAACAGTAAATTCAAAGGGTGGAAGTGAAGGTGGTCAAAAGAAAAAGAAAATAAAAGCAAAGAAACAAGAAGAGGAGGAATCATTGTTTGAAGTACCAGAGAATTTCAAGAAATATGAAGCTAAAGACCAAAAAATTATGGTACAAATGCCTAAGAGAGAGGCCATCACAAGAGAAGCATATGATAATAAAGAAAAGACCAAGAAAACTGTTGTAACCATTGAAGGAAATGAAGGACGATGTACATACATAGGAGATGATCTAAGTGCAAAAGAAGAAGCAGAGCTGGTAGCTTTATTAAGGGAATATAAGGATGTGTTTGCATGGCACTATAGATACTTGAAGGGAGTAGATCGGAAAATATGCTCTCATACGATCCTCATGATAGTTGACGCCAAGCCCACCAAACAAAAGCCCTACACATATAATGACACTTATGCTGCGAAAATAAAAGAAGAAATTGACAGGTTTTGAAGGTGGATTTATCTATGAGATTGAGCATACTGAATGGGTGTCCCCCATTGTAGTGGTGCCCAAGAAGAACAAAAAGTTGCGAGTGTGTATTAACCTTAAAAAACTTAATGCCACTACGATTAGAGATAGCTATCCGCTTCCAATCACCGAACATTTATTGGAGCGTGTTGCATGCAAGGAAGTTTATAGCTTCCTTGACAGATTCTCAGGTTACAACCAAGTCGCCATTGCCCCAGAAGATCAACACAAAACAGCCTTTGCCACAGAATGGGGAATCTTTGCATTTTGTTTGATGTCATTTGGGCTCACCAATGCACCTGCAACATTTCAAAGGCTCATGTGTCATGTCTTCAAAGAGTTCTTGCAAAAGAACTTGGAAGTATATGTGGATGATTTATGTGCTCACTCCCAAGAGAGAAGATACCACTATGGTCACGAAGAGATATCGGTCGAATATTCGAGAAGCACTTGCACCTGATGTTTGATAAATGGCCATGTGCTATCTTGGGGCTTCAGGATTGACATCTAGGCCTAATTGCCTTAACTAATTTTGCCTAATTCGCTCTCTGGCCTTTGCTTGTGCTTCCTCTCTAACCCTTAGCTCTTCTTCTTTTTGCTTCTTAGCAGTGTTGAGTCTCCTTAGCATATCCTCTATAAGAGGTTCTTGATATAGCTTGACTCTACATATGGATAAACCTTTGGTAATATCCTTAGCTATGATTGCATACATATGGATAAACCTTTGGTAATATCCACAATGACTCTCCTTAGCTATGATTGCATACATATGGATAAACCTTTGGTAATATCCACAATGGCCCATAAAGGCTTGTACCTTTTTAACATTCCTTGGCCTAGGAAATTCCGCTATGGCTCTTACTTTGTCCTCATCTATTGATATTCCATTCTTAGAAACAATATGACCTAAGATCTTGCATTTAGATTTTCATTCTGCCAAGACTTGCAATTGAACATCAATCCCATAGAAGCCTATCTCATAGGGGTGGGAGGTGTGGAAATCCCTTCTTTAGGAGAGGTGGAACTTCCCATCTACCTTCAAGATGTCCCAATGAGAGTCAAAATGCTAGTGTGTGAAGATGAGGACCTTATAGAACCACTTATCTTGGGTCAAGACTAGATCTATGACCATGCCGTCAACTAAAACCTGAGAAGTCAACTTCTTCAAGTTTGGGTACATGAACAATGCATTACATTAGAATTAGAGAATTGCATGATCACAAATCCAAGTAGCGCACATTCTCTCAGTTCTTCGAAGCCTAATCGTAGAGAGGAAGATTTTGTATGTGTCAAAAGCTCTATGATCCAGAAGAACTCAATCATGGAAGAATAGTCTCAAAGGTTAGTAGACTCGTCCTCTTGTGCAAAGACTAATGCCGCCACAACAACTCAACCAAAAAGGCATGCAAAATAGTACATGACAACTGCTATATCAAATAGACAAAGAGATTTCAAGAAGAAAGTAGTTCCGAGCATGAAGCAAATCTAGGTACGAAAAGGAGAGCAACCACTAGCCTTGCCAACACCATTCCCACCCAAGCAAGCCAACCATGCAAAGAGAAGAACCAAGCAACGAGGACAAGCTCAACCACAAGGTCTCCGACAAATTTGGTTACTAAGAAATTAGCTACAGCTCAACAAGGACAATTACACATGTGGATACCCAAGAAGCTCTTACATACACAACAACTTATGCTCTCCCACACAAGAAAGGTCTCAACAAAGAAGTCAAGGAGAGGCAAGGGTCAAAACCAGGCACATAGATCAAAATAAGATCAACTCACCTCTTTGGCAATAGTAAGAAGACAATAATCAAGGATATGGGTTTGGAAGCCAAAAGCACTAGTGGCACCCATAGAACCAAAAATCCAACCACATGGGATACAAAATTTAAGCAACCACTCAAAGGCGAAGATGTCAAAAGTGACTTGTATGCAGCCAAACATTGTTCTAAAATGGATCCCTATACAGAGGAATGATCAGTTGTCATTTTGAAATCCAATGGATACCTCCAACAATGGCTATATCAACATCTACAAACACATTGAAAGCCTCGACATGCAACAACCATGTGCCTTTGGCATAACCTTGTCTTTTGCACCATTCAGGTCATGCATTTCCAAAGTATGCATCAATATAGGGCCTTATTACAGGGTCGTGCATAGACACAATTGAGAATCCTAGGCACATGCGACCGACTTCACATATGTAAAATATTTTATTGATACTAACCACCCTCTTCTTGTTCTCTGACATTGTGCAAAAAAAAAACAAAAAGAAAAAGCAAGAACATGTTCATGCACTCAACAAATCTTCTCAGTAAACCATCAATAGGGACATCCATCAATAAGGAAGACAAGCTAATGGTCAATCAATGTGCGGAGAGTACAACATGAAGAGATAAACATCGACTGGCCTTTCACCATGGTAAGCACACTTGCCAACACCATAACCATGATAGATTAGGAAACCTCTTCGTCAGCATACCCTTGAGCAGCATACCAACCTTTCACCATGGTAAGGACACTTCGGCAACACTATGACCATGATAGATTAGGCAAAACCTCTTCATCAACATACCCTTGAGTAGTTAGCTCAGGACCCAATTTCTTGACTTCTTTCGATGCATTCCCCAAGTTCGCATGCATAGGCCACATTACAAGGCTGTGCACAAGGCACATATTTTCTTCAACCCATGCACTAATACACTTACCCATCATTCATTATGGATTACAAGTACTTGGTATGAAAACTATGGAAGCCATCTTTGAAAGAACCAGAGGACATCAAGGTGACAACAACAAGAGCAATGAAGCAATCCCCCCCCCCCCCCCCCCCCCCCCCCCCCCCCGAGAGATACTCACAATGAACATTGACAACCTCTTTTGAGCAACTCACAAATTTTGAAAGCTCACAAAGACACCATCAAGCTGGAATCTAAGGACGAAGTACATGAAAAAGGATTAACAATTGCAAGCAAGCTGTGACAAGATGAAGAACTGGACAACCGACCCTGCTACCTGTGGAAGACAGAGTGCTCTTGTGGCTACATGATGGACACTACCCCTCAAAGTACTACATGGAACAACCACTACAACAAGGGTCTATCAAGGACAACAGACTCGAGAGGGGGGGAGTGTTGGAACTCAAGGTCAAGCACAAAGCATGGGAGCATGTCAAAGAAGTGGACACACAAGAAGACGGAGCATGTAGGGAGCTCTAAGAAGCATATGTCAAATTTTCAGACAAAATCCCTATAAAAATAGTGATTTTCATCAATAAAAACCATTGTAAATACCATTTTCCATTTTTGTAACTCCATTTTGTTCAAGCTAAGGAATCCTCAAGCTTGAGGTACTAGAAGTATTATCCTACCAATTTTCATAATTTTTAGACTCCATTTGAGCCCTCAAATAAGCCCTGAACCTAATTTTTAACTAGGCTAGACACTAGGTCTGGATAGGGCCAAAACCACTCAAAAAACTATAAAAAGAGCTAGAGATCTCATTTTTGAGGTTATCTTGTTAGAGATTTGAGCTTTATAAGAGAGTTCTTTTGCAATAGAAAGCTTTCCATTGTTCCACTCTTTGCTCTTAACTTGTGTGTGTATGTGTGTGCATGCTTGTGTGCTTTCACTCACACACTTGTGCCTTCACTTGCTCACGGTCTTCATACCAGTCCTCACGTCTCCGTAGATTGACATTTATGATGTGAATCTCCTCATGTTGGTACTTGCCATTGTGCTAGAGTGACACACCTCTTTTCAATATGTGCTCTGGAAAGGAAATGTAAGTAATTCATCCTACACTTTGTTCCATTATGCCTTGGCTATGACAACATGAGTTAATCATTATGAAGTACCTCCTATCAATATGTGCTTTGAAAAGGAAATGTCACATATGAAGTAATCCATCCTATACTTCGTTCCATCAATAACTGTATGCCTTGCTATGGCAACATGAGTTCATCATTATGAAGTACCTTCTATCAATACGTGCTTTGAAAAGGAAATGTCACATATGAAGTACTCTATCGTACACTTTGTTCCATCATTATCTATATGCCTTGCTATGGCAACATGAGTTCATCATTATGAAGTACCTTCTATTGTTGCCAAATCCTACCTTTAGGTTGACAAGATGATACTAGTTTCAAATTAACTTGTAGTGTTGCAAATTGGTAAGACTTGAGACAATATCCATTCACAGGTTTTCGAAAAAAAATCCTAATATGTAGCAAGTCGCCACATTTTACAATTTGAAATGGTTCTATGTAACATAATTTCTGCTTATTGCCTCTCTTGCCTAATTACGAAAGAATTGTACTTCATATTCCTAATTTTCTTCTCTAAATAGTTTTTGTCGTATAAGAGCCATTGAATCTTTGATTTTGTAAGGCTTATGAATTGAACTGCCTTTATACTAACTTGAATGGTGTCATTCTCATGGTAACTTTTTGAGTTGTCCAAAAAATGCCCCATAAGGACAAATGCAATTCGATATCTCAATCTTTACAATCATCTACAACCATTCTTCTAAGGTTTTGAATTAAAATTTTGTTAGTTGGCTTAGCTTGTCCATTCATTTGGGGGTAGTATATCACTGAATTGTTGTTTAGAATCATGTGTGTATCAATTAATGTCTAGATTACCTAATTCATAAAGTGAAACCCCCATCATATACAACTTCCATTGGACAATCGAATCATTTCATAATATTTCTATAGAGAAATTTTGCCACATTCTGAGCCTTATTGTCCTTCATAGCTTGCACTTCTTTCCATCTTTTGTAGTAATCCATGCCTACTAGAATTTACCAATTCCATGGTGGTTTAGCTAGTAGGCTTATTGGACCAACAAAGTTTGATCCCCATTTCATAGATGGCACAAAGTCATTCTATTTTTGTGCTAAGATTTTCAATCTCTTCAACATCATGCACAACATTTGACAAAGGCAAAATAGTCTTTGAACAACGATGGCCACCACATCCTTGTTTATAGTATCTTTTGGGTGGTGAATTCCTCTGAAAAATGTCCTCCCACATCCTTGCGTGCATGCAACCAATAGAATCATCTTCGTTCCATCCTTAAGGATGCATCTTCTCAAAATCTGATATATATGCATCATATAAAAAGTACCTACATTTAATTTGAATGTGGAACTATTCCATGCTAATTTCTTACTTTGTGACCCTATTAATTGTGCCAGTGGAATACCCATATTAAGAAAATACAACATTTGAGCATACCAATCAATTATGCGTTCTATCACTAAAGTTAAAAATAAATCTACATCGGAAAACTCATCCATTTGCTCATATGAGAGTTAGCATGACTCTATGAGACTAATATACTCAACTAGTGTATGCTCTTGCCCTAGTCTATAGGCAATAGAATTTTCTAATTCCTACATGAGTAGCACCCATCTAGCTAATCTCCTTGATATATATGACTTTTTTACAAGGAATACAAGTGTTTGATGGTCAACAAGAGTCATTACTTTATTCGCCAAGAAATAGTGTGTATATTTTTGCAACCCAAAAACCATTGCCAATCATAGCTTTTTTGTAGTTGTAGGATTTACTTTAGTTATCTTCAACACACGACTCACATAGATGTTGCAGTGGTCTTTGCTTGCTACAAAAAGTCTTGAAGTTCCCCCATCTTAGATGTCCTAAAGTAGTACATGTGCAATTTGGAACGTACATCAGTTGGACATTAAAATAGCATTTCTGAATGGTGACTTGCATGAAGAAGTGTATGTTTTTCAGCCCCGTGGCTTTGTGTAGAAAGGGCATGAAAACCAGGTGTGTAGGTTAAAGAAGGCATTATATGGCTTAAAGCAAGCACCACGTGCTTGGTATGAAAAGATACATGCATATCTGATTGCACATGGTTTTGAGAACAGTCTAATTGAAAGCACCTTATACATTAAGCGTGCTAATGATGTGCTTCTAATCATTATGGTATATGTTGATGACATGCTTCTCACTGGTCCTCATGACATGCATATTGCTGATTTTAAGGCTAATTTGCATGCCTCATTTGAGATGTTTGATTTGGGGCATTTGCATCATTATTTGGGCATTCAGTTTATGCAAGTTGATGGTGGAATAGCTTTGTGTCAAATGACATATAGTGACAGATTATTGCAACATTTTGGCCTTGAAGATTGTAAGCCTGTTGCCACTCCTATGGAGACATGTTTATGATTGAGTCTTCATGATGTTGGGGATGCATTTGATGTTGTTCTCTATCAGCAAGCTGTTGGATGCTTGATTTACTTATGCATTTGTTGAAGATACAACATGTATTTCTTGGATCCACTTCATTTTCATCATCATTTGTACCTTTTTCTACCTTTCATTCAGTTAATAAAGCACTCTTGTATAGGTGTGTGTGAGTGCCACACTACATAATAAGTGGGATTCATTCTCCTTTCAGTTTAGAAATCCCACATAGCATGCTTTTTTCCATTTTGTATATAAAGAGGTCTCCACCTCTTCTTTTGGGAAGAGCTTTTCTAGAAGTAATGAGATAATGCTAGTTTGTAGTTAGACTCTTGCTCTCTTGTTGTCATGATGAGCATGCGTACTTGTTCTCTTCTTGTCTAACGCTTGTGACATGTTGATGTGCGATTACGTCGCGATTACGCTTGTGATTACGATTATGTGCATCATTAGCGATGCTTATGTCGTGTCTTCTTGTTAATTACGTTGTTAATCGTACATTGATGAAGCGCCATTACGTCTTCTGAGTGCTCGGTATTCTCTACAACTACTTGGAAAGTCAAGGTATCTGAAATCTCTTCCTCACACATTGCACATTTGTTGGAACGCTAGAGAGTACTAAAGCTTTCCCTTCCATAAAACCTTGCACTCTCGCTCTTCCCTTTTACGTCTCATTCATATCATATAGAGAATTGTTGTGAGAAAGTTCCGAGTGGCCCTCTTTAGATCAAAGGCTTTACTAGCAGCGAGGTGGAGTAGTCCTAAACTCAAGGATCAATGATTAAGAAGGTGATATTTCTCTCATGATAAGTATACAATAATTGGAGTTAGCCTTGGTAATTGACGTTTGAAAGAAAGAAGGTTGATCTTGCCATAATCTGCTTATATATGCCTACACGAAGAGAAATGTGTTAAACAAATGGAGGAAATTCCTGAGAAAATGAATGCGCATGTTGTAAACCTATATTGTGAACCGCAAAAATTAGGAAGCCTGTCATTTGAGAGGACAGTGTATGGCCATAGAAGAATAGGAGAGTATTCTAGAGAAAGGTGGATACTCACTTCACATTTGAGAACTATGTTCCTATTCCTGACACTTTACTGGAGAGGGTTGGCCTAGTGGCAAGAGTTCTACTATTGGCATAGGAGTGGAGGAAGAAGATAGCAAATGGACAGGGGTTGCTGATGCAGCTGAATGCAAAAAAAAGGGGATCTATTGAGAAGATTCTTTACTCAGAAGAGCAGTCAAATCATCCACAAGCTGAAGCATTTTGGCTCATGGAAGCCGATGAGAAGTGGTTGGCTGGTGAAGTTCAAGCAGGTAGAGGAATCTTGCATGAAGCGTATGTGGAAGTTCCAAACTCTGAGGAGATTGGGCTTGCAGCATTCAAGCTAGAATTCAAAAAAAATCATGAACCAAAGAGGGCAAAGACACTGTTGGGAAAAGCAAGACAAGGAGGCAGAACGGGACGTGTATGAATGAAGTCTGCTATGGTGGAAACTGTTCAAGAGTTCTCAAGCGACTGGGGCATATAAATGCTAATGGTGTTGTACAAATGAAGGGTCGGGCTGCATACCTTATCTATACTGTTGATGAGTTTTTAGTCACTAAGCTCATGTTCAATGGGTTATTCAATGAGCCAGACCATCACCAACTTGTTGCTCTATCAAGTTGTTTTTTTTTTGTTTTTGAGAATTTCAATGACCAAGTTCATGTAAAGCTTGAGTAAGATGCAAGAGACAACGGGGAAGATTGCAGAGGCTCAACATGAATACAATCTTGAGATTGACACAGAAGAGTATGTACAGAACTTTCGCCCTTTTCTAATGGATGTTTCTTTATTTGGTCGAAGGGTGCAACATTTGCAGACATTTGTAAACTAACTGATATTTTTGAAAGAAGGCATTGGCTAATTTCTTAATTTCTTCAAGTTATGGTGGATGCTTGGACTATTGGAGGAACAACGAGGTCAATCAGAGGCTGCCTGAGATGTATATCAAGGAGGTCTTGAAAATTGCCCAATCAGTATCCCTCGCTGGCTATGTGTTGCACATCTTGAGGGGGAAGCGAGTGGATTAATCAAGGCTAGGGCTGTATTAGTCGACTAGCACCTCTCAAAATAAGAAGATCTGTTCCAGCACTAAGATTTTTGACAATAATCATGTGTTGGAAGAAATTCATGGTGCGTAATTTTAGTGTTTCCTACCATGAAAAGGTTGAAGACTGAAGAGACAGTTTGATTAAAGGAAACCTGAGGATGATGGTGTTCTGGAGTACCTGGGGAAGCCCACTCGGGTGTATAATCTGGATACTTTTTTGGACACATGAGCATGACAGGTCAAATTGTGAAAGAAAGAGGGATTTGTGGGTAACCATGGATGTTGGAATCAGAATGCATACTTCTCAGCTGTCAACAGTGGGCAGCTTCAACTAAAAGAAAAGGACTGAGATAGAGGAAATAGCTGATGTGGAATCAAATGTAATGGGGACGGACTATGGGCTGTTCAAAAGACTAGATGGAGTACAAGATGAAACAGGGGCATCTTCGATCACATGGGCTCGATGGACTCAAGCATGGATAAAAGAATGAGTCAGCAAAGATACAAATGCAATTTGAAGCAGAACCTACACTGAAGGAAGATATGCTTCAAAGAGTCGAAGGAGAGCTAAGACATCGTACTTCAAATCCTGTACAAGCTCATCAAAACTATAACAGGTATGCGACAAGTCTTTCAAGGATCTGATTTAGCAGCTAAATAATTGTTCATGAATTCAAAGGCTGGCTGGGAATTAGAAAGGCAACCTCTAGAGAGATCTCTGGCAGAGCAGCTCGTGACCATGCATGGAGAAAGGTAAGAACAAATAAGGAAATTGATAGACTTGAGAGAACTCTGGAGGAGTTTCTGTCCAGGCTAGCAGAAATTGGGCAAGAGAAAGAGGAACTTATACATGCAAACAATCTGAGGCGAGGGTATAAGTTGGCAGAGGCAAAACTTCAAGCTGAGTGCAACAAGCTAAATGGACAAGTTGTTCAACTTCAGGTGAAATTGCAAAAAACAGAAAGGGAGCTTGAGGCTGAGAATGAACATCATGTAGGAGCTTTGATTCAGTATGAGGAAGAAATGGGTTTACTAGAAGAAAAGATAGAGGTAGGTAACGAGGGTTGCACTTAACAGCAAAGCTTTAGTGCATGATGTTTCTGAGTACATGAGTTTGATGAAGGCTGCTGGCTTTTTCAAGAAAATGAAGGATTATACACAGCATTGAGCATTGATCAACCTAACCTCCATGGAGAACCAGATCGATTAAAAGGGAAACTGTGTGGCTGAGATATGTCATTATGGTTAGACTCTAAAATCTCAGAAGGGGCAATGGAGTCTTCACGATGGAGAATCGTAATTCTATGGCAAGAACAATGTCTAAAATGTAGATATAAAGTTAGAAAGGTTTATCTTCATCTAGTGCTTATGATTATTTTAGAAAATCGGATGATGGTAATGGGTCAAGCAGGTATGGGGGATTGGTTTTCTGCATGCCTTGCAACAGCACTGGACTACATAGTGGATGTTGATCGGGGTTGGCACATTCCTTGCTGAACAAAAAGATGTAGAACCTTATCTCTACTCATGTAAAGTGGTAATTCACCACAGGGGATAAGAATATTGGCAGTCATTCAGAAGTAGATTTTGGACGTATGGCCACTACAAATAATGATATGTTTGCCATAAGCCACGGGCTTTTGGAATGTGATGTGGGGATGTCATAAAGCACTGGCTGCTAATACAGTAAAACTCTGTAGCAACAAAAGGAGCAAAAGGGAGATGCAGATGGGTGTTAATGGATGTGGCAAAAAAGAAGATCTCTTAGACCCCACCATCAACATGATGCATGCACCCCTCCACACACAGAGGTAGAAATAAACTCTGCAGTGTGTGTGCTAAAAAGATCGGGATCATCATAGCAGATGCAAATGCTCACACGATGGGGGATGAATCATGAACCTAATGCTACAATGGAGTCGGGCGAACATGCGGAGGATGACTCTCAGATGGAAGGTATCCTACTTTCGAGCAGATTTTTTTGTGTCAGATGAACTAATAACGATGCTTAAGATTCATAGTGCGATAAAAAGCCAGATACTCTTAAATGTGCTGCCAAACATCACGGGACAAATGCAGCGAATCTGCTTGAGCTAGAAAGTTGTAACGATCTCTGAGGCGATCAAACTGGAAAGACGCCTGCTTCATCGGCTAACAACAGTGCCGCCTAGATATAGCCCTGGATAATGCAGTAATGGCGGATAATGCAGTAATGGCGCATATCTGAATGTGTGACAGAGAGAAATCAGAGTGAACATCGTGCCTCATCAAAGTTTCCAGCTTGCTCTCTTAGATAATGAACTTGTTTATTCTGAACTACAGAATGGGAGTGTCATGCACATATGGATTTTTTGCGCGCAGTTTGTACTTGTAAATAAAGCACATTAATCTGTATTTAGAACATAAACACAGATGCACGCTCAAAGCTAGGAGTTTTTTGGAATGGGTCATACTTAGAGTAAAAAATCGTGGGCTGTTTGATTTGTCTTGCCACATGCAAAGACATCTTTCATAATAATTGTCTTCTTTTTTGCATGGGAATGCAGTTGGCATTGTTAATATGGGTCTTTATAATACAAAAGGGGAAAGGGAAAATCGTAGATCGAAACTATATAGTATAATGCATAGGCTTACATGCATGGTTGTCATCAGAACACGTTCTTTCTTGCAATACATGCTATTGCTATAAAATTCAAAATCTTTCCATTCAAATGATTTCCTTCCCAAGCCTATGTAACAAATGTATATTTGGCAAAGACCCATCTTTGTTTTCGTAGGAGAACCCCATTAGAACTTATTTACACATGTTAAAAAACATTAAAAAAACACACACAAAAATCAAACAAATTCTAAAAAACTCTTTCAAAAATACCAAACAAATATTAAAAACACTAAAAACACTAAAAAAAATTGTTTCAACAAAGACATGGGAAAGAAAAAGGAAAAAGAAAGAAGGAAGGGGGAAAAGGTTGCACAAACGAAGGAAGAAAAAGATGAAATGCATGCATTAATCGCACATGATCAAGGTGAAACAAATAGAGAAAATTCACAAAGGGTAGAAGAAATTGGTGGAATTTCTAAAGGGGTGGGTTCCATAGTTGTGACTAGGGAATATAGCAACACTTTTGTAAATGTATTCATTGGTCATGAACGTAGAAATATGAGTGCTTATATTAACCCTCATTGTGAGTGGAATTTAATTCATATTGATTTAGTGACAATTATTTTGGATAACATTCAACTAACCACTCATTCCTCTATCCTCATGAATGGTGAAACTTATGATTGCATGGGTCAAGTTATGTTGCCTATTGTGGTGAATGCTATGGAATTTTTGGAAACATTTTTTGTTATGGAAGGAATAGATGAAGACTTGGTCATAGGCACTCAAAGGTCTTTTGAACATCAAGGGTTTGAAGCATCTTGTCCATCTATTATGTCCATCCCCACTAGTGAGTCTTTGGAAATCCTGATGATTATCCTCATTGTATGGATTGTGGACATAATCATATATTCAAAGATTGTACTTTTAATCCACAAAATAGTCTTTCCACTCATGCTTTTCCATCTAACCTTTCTTTGAGTAAGTCGCAAGAAACCTTGACGAATGATGACTTGGAGGACTCCAAGTGCCTGGGGGATATGGAAGGGCCCTCTCTTCCTCTAAAATTGGATTCTCCTTATGAATCCATGGGAAAGGATGTGCTACATTTGGCTCATCAAGAAGAGGATAAGCAAATACTTTGTAATGTTGGAGAAACACTCACTAATTGGACATATATTTGAAGGTCAAATCTTAGGAAGAAAACACCATGCCTATGTGAAGGGACAAATTCACAAGTGTATTATATTTGTAAAGTTAGTTCACTTTAGTTCTAGAAGTTTTTTGAAATCACGAGAATACGAAAATCTATATAAGTTAGTTTGTATCAACTGACGCGGAGAGAGAGAGTGAGAGAAGAAGAGAGTAGGAGTTCATTTTATATGACTGAGTATAGTCGGGCTTCTCTGAGTGAGAAAGCAACTATAAAAACTTCTGAGTTTTTTATAGTTATGAGAAAGAACTGAGTAAAGTTCTGTGTATGAGTCTCTCTCCATCATCTTCATGCTTGCCTACTGTGTGATGAATTCAAAAGTTCATGTTTTCTGAGCAATTCGATGTCTGGCATCGAATCTTGGCTGATAAGTCATTTTTTCATTCTCTGTGTGTTAACTGTTGTTGAATCTTCTAAATATATGAAGTTTGTGGAGCAACTCGATGCCTGGCATCGAGTTCCAGCATAAAATGGATGCCCGGCATCGACGTCTAGCATATAAGTCATCTTCTTCATGTGTGTGTAAAATAGAGTGTTTCTGGTGCAGAAAAATAGCCAAAAAAAAAGCCCAAAGTCGATGCCCGGCATCGACTTGGACTGAAATTCGATGCCAACCATCGAATTTTTTATTTTTGGACACGAGGATTACTAAAACAAGAAAAAATTCCAGTTTTGGAAGGTCATACAGGGTCATCTTGTGAAAGCCATAACTTGAGTTCTAGAGATCCGTTTGGTGCATATGATAGCTTGTTGGAAAGCTCTACTCTTCTAGTTTCAGCCTATAAAGTTTCATGGAGAAATACTACTTGAGCTAGGAGAAATTAGCAAAATACTGAAGGTATGTCATTTCAGTGACTATGAATTTCTGTAGAAGCAAAGTTCTCACTTTAGGCTATCATTTCTCAAAGTTTGGAGTGGCAATGAGTTAATGGTGACCATAGAGGTGTTCTAGTGTCACCTTAATTCATTTCTTGTGGTGTTTCATACATCAACAAGTGGTATTAGAGCAGAAAGATTCTCGAGAGCAGAAGACGACAAAGGTACGAGAAGTTTTGTAAAGTTTTCCATTAAAGTTTGAAAGGTGAAGCATTTGAAGACACAAGGCATCAAAAGGTTACTTCAAAAGTATCCTCATACACAAAGAACTTCAAAAGGTATTATCCTTTATCCTTTAAGCTCACAGGTTGCAGCAGAAGAAAAGAACTATGGTAGATCATATCTCCATTGACAAACTGGACAGAGATAATTACCCCGAATGGGTAATGAGAATGGAAGCCTTACTTATGAGTAAGGATCTCATGGTATATGTAATAGGTGAAGAAGAGAAGCCAGTATTTGAAGATGAAAGCCGATCAAAGAAAGAGGAACTTGATGCTTTAAAGCATTGGCAGAAGAAGGATGCAAGTGCAAAAGCATACATCTACAATACAATCTCTGATCATTTGCTACCACACATCAGAGGATTGGAATCATCTGAAGATATATGGAATGCATTGGAGTATCATTTCCAAAGTACTAATAAAGCACGGAAAGCAAGTCTATGGTCAGAGTTTACAACATTCAAGAAGAAGCCAAGTCAAACCATTAGTGATTATGTCACTAAGATGAAGGATCTAGCAGATAGTCTTGGATCCATAGATGAAGATGTTGAAGATCACAGATTGATTGCTCAATTACTTGCAGGTTTGAGAGGGGATGAAAGGTGGAAACCTTTTGTCTTATCAACAGAAACTTTCATTAAATCATTATGTTCCAGATTTGAACCAGTTGCTTGGTTTGATGCTCACATATGAGCAAGACTTGAAGGGAGATGGAGATAAAGGACAAAGTTCTGCAATGTACATGAAGAACAAGAAGAAAGGAGATAAAGGTAAAGCAAAGGATGAAGAAGAGTCAACTTCTCAAGTTTATTATGCAAGAGGTAAAGGCACTGGCAGAGGAAGAGCAAGAGGTTTTGGAAGAGGTAGAGGTAATCAAAATAATAACAAGAAGGCTTGTTGGATCTGTGGATTGAGTAATCATTTGGCTCATGACTGTTGGCACAATCAACAAGGATCAAACCAGAATCAAAACAACAATAGCAGAGGTCGAGGTGGAAGATATCAAAGTAATTTTCAGAGAGGTAGACAAAGTCAAAGAGGAGGCTACGGTAGAGGTGGAGGAAGAAGTTGGGGACATAATCAATCCTACAACACCACCTACTACAACTATGCAAATGACACACAGAATGAAAGTCATACATCATTGATGATGAACTCAATCAACACATCAGATAAAGAAGATCTAAAGGTATTTTACATTGACTCTGGATGTTCTAATCATTTGTCAGGAAACATAGAATTGATGTCAGAATTGGAAAAAGGCATTTCTAGTCATACAGTTCAAACAGGTGATAATACAAGACATAGTGTACATTCAATTGGAAAAGTGAAATGCAAGAGTGGAGCAGATTTGCTAACCAATGTTTTGTATGTTCCTACAATACCTAAAAACTTGATTAGTGTGGGACAGATAGTTGAAAAAGGTTTTCAAGTTAGGTTTACAAATGAAGGAGTATTTGTTGAAGATCCAGAGAATGGATATAATCAGATTGTCTCTGGTAAGAAAGAAGGTAGACTCTTTACTTTAAGAGTACAAGGGAACATTGGTCAAGCTTTGCTCACACATGGTGAAGCAGTGATTACAGAACTTGATCTCTGGCACAAGAGATTAGGTCATTTCAATGAAAGAGGAATTAAAGCTATGGTTGCTAATCAGTCTGTACTAGGATTACCAAATGTGCAAAGTCAACATATGGTTTATAAATGTGAAGCATGTCAAATGGGAAAAGCACACAGGTTACCATTTCAGAAGAAAGGATTCAAACATGATGGAGTACTTGAGCTCATTCATACAGATGTATGGGGACCAACAAAAGAAGGATCTATCAGTGGCTCAAGGTATTATGTTCTTTTCATTGATGATGCTACAAGATGGATAACATTATATGTTTTGAAGGAAAGATCAGAAGTGTTTGGAGCTTTCAAGCATTTTCATGCATATGCAGAGAGAGTCACAAGTCAAAAGCTTAAAAGACTAAGGTCTGATGGAGGGGGAGAATACTTCTCCCAAGAGTTCAATGATTATCTTTGGAATGCAGGTATTAAGAGAGAAATAACTTGCAGGTATACACCACAACAAAATGGTGTAGCAGAAAGAAGGAACAGGACTTTGGTTGAGTTTGCTAGAGCTATGCTAAAGGAGAAGAATTGTCCAAATTATCTTTGGGCTGAGGCTGTAAATACAGCTACATATCTTGTGAATAGATTACCATGTGAAGCTCTCAATGGTATGACTCCATATGAAGCTTGGTGGGGTAAGAAACCAACACTAGATCATTGTAGAGTGTTTGGATCAATTGCATATGCTTATGTGCCATCACAGCTTAGGCATAAACTTGAACCAAAGGCAGAAAAATATGTGTTCATTGGTTATGATATGTGTGTGTGTATTTGGGAGGTATTCTAAGCTCCCGAGAGTTTCTCAGTGCAAGTAAGGCTATTCTAAGCCCCCCCAAGGATGTCAAAGTGCTCATAAGGCTATTCTATCCTTGCCAACCCCCTCCAAATTTTGATGTTGAATCTTTCATTCCAAGCATGGTGATTCATTTTTGAAGTTTTTATCAACTTCAAGGGCGACAATTTCTACCATTTCAAACGTGTCTTCAAATATGTTGTACTTGCCATAATTTATGGATATTTTCATGCCCAAGTGGGAGAGATTGAATGGCACAAACTATAATCAAGGGAAGGATACAATTAGGGTTTACTCATACACAAAATTGTTATAAGAATTAGTCGATGTTATAGAACCCAAACCTGATAAAGATAATGAGTTAGCGGTGTGGAACATTTGTAATGTAAAAGATAAGTGAGCCATAGGAAAACTTTTGCTAGCTTGTAATGAGTTGTCTAAAGGACATAATACATCCTTGCAAGAATTCCCATGAGGCTTGGAAAATACTTCAGGATCTCTATGAGGATAAGAATCCCTCTAGGTTTATGCCTTAGAAGCAAAGTTCCATAACCTCAACATTAGGCCCTAGGATCCCATCACCAAGGTCATCACTGCTTTTAGATATTAACTCCCATTGTGTGGTAGATATGTATCGAGCAAAGATATAGCTATTAGGCTTCCAAACAAGCTTCCTAAGTGATATGAAACTTTTTTGACAACCTGGGAAGAAGTGCAAAGACCCTTGCTTCTTCATGACTCACGAGCAAAATCTTCAGCATTGCAAGAAGAAGCATGAAAGCTAAAGGTCCCTTCAACAAGGCTAAGAACTCTATTAATCACTCTAGAAATGCTCCTAAACAAGGCTCCAACAATGCATCTGAGAAGTTTACACGTAATTATTGTGGAAAATTAGCGCATATCAAGAAATTCTGTTATAAAAGACAGAACAATTTGAAAGCATCTACTTCCAAGAATCAAGAAAAGTCCTCTTAGCATATGTCTCATTGTTCAAGTGAATATCTCTTTATCTCAACGAAGGTCAGTGCTCTTGCCTCTATCTCATCACTGAAGTGGATATTTGACAATGGTGCAACCTCTCACATGTGCAAAGACACTGAGTCATTTTAAGAATTAGAAGACTACAAAGGCGAAGTATACTTCAGAAATAGCAAGATTCTTCCAATTGAAGGTAATGGAAAAGTACAAATTACAAATCATCAAGGAGAATGCAAATCCTTATTGAATGTACGTTGTATCTAGCATGTGTATGAATCTCCTCTTTGCCAAGGCCATTTTCGATCATCACAAAAAAGTTCTCTTTGAAAATACATCTATGAAAGTGATTGATCCATGAATCAAGGACATCATAGCCCAAGGCCTCAAGGATAAAGGCTTGTACAAGCTTTCATGCTTTTTTATTGAACTAATTTCTGCTATGTGGCACCAATGCTATGGAAACACATCCTACTTAAGAAAAATCTCAACATCTCAACTAGTTAAGAGATTACTCAAGATTGGAAATGTTGGAGTTTGAGGTCTATGGAAGCACACGAAGAACACAAGGAAGAAGAAGAAGCTTGGAGCAAAACACACAATACTAAATGTATTACAAGAGAATGTACAAAGATAAGTAGCCCATTAGGGTAATAGGCATATATACAAGCCGTGGGAAAAAAAACCTCCTAAATAGGGAAAAAGTGCCCCAACAGTCCTAGTGTGTTCACACACATCACTACCTAAATATATCAACAAATCCCCCCTGGGAGTGATGTAGTGAAGAAGGATTTGGCACTCATGTATAAGGAAGTGTCAAGCTATGTGGAATCAATCCACAAAAGGATGTAAGCCCAAAGCTTTGTGGAAAGGTTAAAACTTCTCCCTAGGCAGACCCTTTGTGAAAAAGTCTGCAATTTTCTCCTATGTGGGCACATATGCTGATCTCCCCAAAAGAGAACCTCTTCCTGATATAATGATAGTGCACCTCAATGTGCTTAGTGTGAGCATGGAACATAGAGTTCCTCGCAACTGCCAATGCACTCTGACTGTCAGTGAAGATGGTAGTGGTAGAAGATTGACCAACACCCAAATCAGCCATAAGACATCTAAGCCACACACACTCAACAGTCGCTTTGTATACTGAGCCTCACAATTAGAAGTGGCCACAGTAGGCTGCTTCTTGCTCAACCAAGATATGCATGAGCTACCAAGCATGAAGCAAAAACCACTAGTGGACACATGAGTGTCATAGAAACTAGCCCAGTCAGAGTAAAAAAAAGCATCTAAATTTGGAGGTAGTGATCCCCCCTTGGGATAAAACAATCCAAGTAACTGAGTACCACTCAAGTAATGAAAGATGTGCTTAACTGTCTACCAATGATTGACACCTGGGCAATGCATAAGCCTACTCATCTGTGAGACAAAAAATTGAATATCTAGCTGAGTAATGCATAAGTAAATCAAGCATCCAACAACCTACTGATAGAGAACAACATCAAATGCATCTCTAGCATCATGAAGACTCAACTATAAACGTGTCTCCATAGGAGTGGCAATGGGTTTACAGTCTTCAAGGCCAAAACCCTGCAATAATGTGTCAATATATTTTGTTTGACACAAAGCTATTCTGCCATCAACTTGCATAAACTGAACGCCCAAATAATGATGCAAATGCCCCAAATCTAACATCTCAAATGAGGCATGCAGATCAGCCTTAAAATCAGCAATATGCTTCTCATGAGAACTAGTGAGCAACTTTTCATCAACTTACACAACAATGATTAGAAGCACATCATTTGCATGCTTAACATATAAGGTGCTCTTAATTGGATTGTTCTCAAAACCATGTGCAATCAGGTAGGCATGTATTTTCTCATACCAAGCACGTGGTGCTTGCTTCAACCCATATAATGCTGTTTTCAACCTGCACACTTGGTTTTCATGCCCTTTCTGCACAAAGCCATGGGGATGAAAAACATACACTTCTTCATGCAAGTCACCATTCAAAAATGTAATTTTAATGTCCAACTAATCTCTAATCATCATCATCATCATCATGATCATGATCATCATCATCATCAGCATCATGATCATCCTCATCCTCATCATCATGATCATCCGCATGATTTGATGTATCTGTGTGAGCACCCTACGATGATCGAGATTGTCCCTCTTATGTCTGTCTCTCCACCTCATCCATATCTACCTCTCCATAATACTCTTGTATTACATATAACAAACATAAATAAGTAAAACAATCAAAACATCCATAAATATAAAATAATTATACAAAATTTAATCATACTCAGAAAGGCATCTGGATGATCTCGCATATACTCGCTCAAACGCCGATATCCAAAATGTGTAGCATACTTGATCTCATGTTTCGTAGGATATCGGCCATAATCCTTTCGTTGCATTGAAACAAATAAAAAAGATTAGTTTCTTGCATTTTAACTAAAATAAAAATTATACTCACAATAACACATATACTTACAAATGTAGCGACAAAACCATGATGGACGATTTGGCCTAGGTGCGATGTGTGGCCCGACTCAACTCTCTTCTTTGCAGCAGCCTGTTTATTTAAAGAAAAAAGAAATACATAAATTAAATGTAAAAAATTACTAAAATATATGAAAATTATAAATATAAACTATTAATTTGTATACCTTTTGCTGAGGAAATGACTCTTGAAGATGTATCTATCTACGAAAAAACTGCCACGTCTCAGGTGGTATGTTAGGTCGCCTCTTATTTTTTTCCACCATACAATATCTCCTGTTAATTTAATCTCATACAGAAAAAAAGAAACAGAATACATACACATATATACACACACATACACATACACATACACATACACATACCCACATACACATATACATGCAAACATATACACATGCACACATATACACATATACATACATATAACATAAACACACATATACATATCCACATATATGCATACACACATACACATGCATGTATATACACTCATTCATACAAAATACATGCATTTATCCCACAATAATGTGTATTTGTGTATATGTGAATATGTGTGTATGTGTAAATGTGCATATGTGAATATGTGTAAATATGTATATGTGAATGTTTATATATCTAAATAATCAAATATCAAACTTTTAATTTTAAATATATTTGATAGATACATAACTGATATATTTTTTTGTTTCTTGTTATAATCAGATTCTGATCAATCAAAGGGCACTCCACCACCTCCTACCCATGCAATGACTTCACATGTGTCCTCCGATAGGAATTATGATGAATTTTACTATCAAGAGGATATTATATGTTGGTGTAACTCTTGCTATGGCACGTATCGAAGACCACGATTGGAATATATTGAACATGAGGCAGAGTATGGTACTTTTGATCATGCACCATCACCTGGTCAATGTGATAATGCTTGGTTATGTATTTTTTCTATAAATTAATATCATTATTTTATTTAAAAACCATATACAAAATCAAATTATTGTTGATATACAGGAATACTTGCTCGATGATGATGATGATGATAATAATAATTCTCATAATGTTAATATACCTCATACACGTCATGGACTTGCTATTCATCAATTACAAGCAGAGGTTTCTAGAAATCCTCTACCTCCTGTTTTAGAGGCTGAAACGTCTGGAGTTTATCCATTGCCAACTCGTGATCGTTCTCTAGTACAAACATATGATAGAAGAAGATATGGAGGATGGAATAGATAACCACTTCCTTTAGATGGAGAGGTTTTCAACTTTTGGGTAATCGCTATATGATTGCTCCATCCACTATTACTAATGTTGGTCGTGGTCTTTTTATTGTAGAGGATTTGTATGTGCCTCCGAACTTTGAAGTCACTCTTATGTCAATTTGTGGTCCTATATATGGATGGGGAGATTGGCACCGACTTGCACGTTATGTTCAAAGCATGAGTACTTATGGAATATGCTTGAATGCAACATCCCTTACTAGTAGAAGGATTTCACATGCAGAGAATGAAATATTATATATTGATGGAAGACCTTACACGCATGGAAACATAGCAGGTTTAATAAATAGTAGTCGAGGGTTACATAATAGTTCAAGGACTAATTGCACATTTGAGGAGCGTGAAAATAGTCATGAATCACCATACATGAGTAGAGATGTATCAAGATACATAGTTGTTAATGTTGTTACTACATTACATGTTGTTGAGAATTATTAATGAATTATGGATGGCGTAGACCTCCAAGAGCACCTTTTAGCTAGAGAGAGAATGAAAATTTTCTATCCATATTCAATAACTTATATATGTAATTTTATGTTTAAAGTTTACTTTTTATTCATTTATGGAATACTAATGATTTTTATTCATGTGTGTAGATTCCAATGTATGATGTTGATGATATTCCTCCATACCATTCACAATTGCCAATAAGACCTCATTTATCAGAAGCTTCTATGAGGAGGCTACGCAAAAGTGATCATGTGGAATATCCAAGGTTGAAAGATCTATATTCAAAAGAAGATAAAGTACAAGATTTGTGTGACAATGATGAAGATGATGGCATGGTAGATTTTATTGAAGATTGGTATCAAAATGACAGTGAGAGCATTCATATTTTTAAAAATGAGAAATATCTTCAAGAGGAATGTCTAAAACATGTATATGAAGGAAGTCATTTGACACGACTAAGTGCAAACTTACTTATTCTCAATCTTCAAAATCATTTCGGATGGAGTAATGTATCTCTTTCGGCACAAGTAAGGTATAATTTTCAATTTTCTATCTATTTATATGTATATACATAAATATATACATATAAATACATGCATATATAGACATACACATAATTATACAGGAATGCATACACACATATAAACATACATACACATATACACACATACACATGTTATGAGAGTATTATCTTCAACATCGATGATTCTTGCCTGATGATCATCCATTAAGATCTAAAAGAGAAGCCATACATTTTAATGGAAAGCTTGAAACAGGTGAGTGTCCAAAACCTATGACGCCTATGGATTGGTATAAAAAATGGACAGATGGACCTCTGATAGATCCAAAATCATAAATCTTTAGTGATGATGAAGATAATGAGTATGTGAAGAGAGGTAAAGGAAAATTGGCACTTGCAGAGAAGATATCAATATGGTATACTTTGGAGTATTGGAAAGAGTTAAAAGGATGTCATCTTCTTGATCCTATGCATATATTCAAGAATATTGGTTATTCACTATGGCAGCATCTTCTTGGACTAAAAGATACCATAGCATCAAGGAATGATTTGAAAGATCAAAACTCAAAACCAAAGTTATGGCCAGTCTTTGATAGACATCAATAGGAAATGACTTATGCACCTACTCCTTAGGTACTTACAAAAAAAAGAGATACACACTATCAACAATAGGATTCAATTGATTCGGACTCCTATAGGATATGGAGCATCTTTCCAAAACATGTTTACTATGGATGATGAGAGCTTATCTGGGTTAAAGACCCATGACTAGCATAACTTTTTGAAACGTATTTTACCTTTGGTTATCGATGGATGTACAACGAAAGGAGTACGAGATGTGATCTATCATCTTGGATCGCTTATATCATAATTATGATACTTTTATATTTAATATATATGAATAATTGATATCTTTTATTTTTTAATTAACTTTTTTATACTTCTTTTTATGATATGTATAGGTGGATTACATCAAAAGAGATTGAAAAAAAACTCGATCCCACAAAAAAAATGTGAATGCAAAGAGCTACTATGTTTGATGGAGAAAGAGCTTCCTACTTCATTTTTTGATATTCACGTTCATTTATTAGTCCATCTTGTAGATGAATTAGATATTGCAGGTGTTGCCAACACTCAACAGATGTTTTGGGTCTTTTTAACTTATATTTAACACAACTTTCATCTCTCTTACTTTTTCAATTCCCAAAAACCACCCTTCTCTCTTCTATTTGAATTCAAGAATTCTTAAAATTGTTTTCACATCTTTCAAAAGTGAGTTTCTTCTTCTACACACCCATTGATCCTACACATACCATGGAGGACTTTGGTGAATCACCTATACCTAGGTTACTGCTCGAACAATAGTTGGAGATCCTATGGCACAAACTTTGAGGCACCCAAAATGAGATGGGGATTCAAGCCAAGCTTCATACACTATGGCCTACGATGCTTTATGAAGCTAGTTCTTTTGGTCATGATGTAGAGAAGGAGTTTCAATTGATCACCAAGTTGATCCATTTGCAACAACTATGTGAACCATAACCTTTTGTCAAGCCTAATTATCCTTGATTATCAAACTTTTGTTCTTGTTCTCTTTATTCATATACTTTTTTATAGTAGGAATGAAATTGAGCATGGGAAGGATTTAGAAATAGTTTTCATAATGTTAATTAAGAACATACTTTAGTCACATTTTCCAAAGTAGACAAGAATATTCAGGGCATATCATTTCTAGTCAAGGAGTTCATGTAGATCGAACAAAAATCAAAGTAATTGTAGAATGGAGTGTACCTCAATCAGTTAATTTTTACATTCTTCTCTTGAGTTAGCTAGTTTCTACAAAAACTTTGTTAAATATTTTTCCTATTTAGCACTTCCCATTACTTTGTTATTAAAGAATCACAATAGATCTATAAAACTTCATTGACCCCTCATTATGATCACTTACTTTTTACATATCATCCACAATCACAATAATTCAACTCCTTCAAGTTACATTTCCATGCACATGTTTTAACATGGAACATACTTGTATTTTTGTTCAGTGATGGGACATGCGATTGATCATCCATGTCTATTTTATTTCTTATCAACTAAGGTCAATTTCTTTTCCAACTAAGGGCCATGTTATCACTTATTGAATGTTGAATTATTGGAGTTTATTATTGAGAAATTACTGCATTTTGTATTTTGTGTTTTGATATAGCCATTGAAGATTCATGAGGGCCTCGATGGCTGTGGACGTATTTGGATGTGTCTGGAAACAAACAAGAAAAACTATATTTTCTATATATTTTGTAAATAAAGACCCATGTAGAGAGTTCTTTATAGAAATTCATGAAAATAGTGGTTGAGATAAGGATCACTGTAGAACACAACTTTTGTAAATAAAAGATAAGGATCTCCATAAAAGAGAGCAACTTTTTACTTTCATGCCTACTTTTTGAAATGCCATCCTCATTGTAATCTCTATTTTGGACATAATTAAAAACTATAAATACACATACTCTAGAGACTCATCCAATAGAATGCATAGGGTTTGATTACATCCAATACTGTGTACTATCTTGTCTAGTGTGCAACTCTGTTTCTATGTGTTTTTTGATTTTGTATTCTCTATGTACACATGTACTTGAGATCTTGCAACAAATTGCATGCGTTATTTAGGATACACAAAGGCATTCACTATGTTCCATAACATTCACAATTGGTATTCTCTATTGTTTATTATGTGCTTCCATAGACCTGAAACTCTGACAATTGGTATCAGAGCAGGTCCCCGCTTCATCTAGGATATCATCAAGCCCCTCTAGATATAGTCTCAAAATCACACAAAAATTAGTGAGCATATTTAAAGTGATTAGGAGTTCAAAACATCTTTGCTCCATGGTCTTGAAATTTTGATATGAGCTCATTTCAACCTTTGAATGCACTATTAAAGTGCCTATGCAGATAATTTTGTCCTTTTGTGCCAAACATACATACAGGTTTTGGTTCACCAATACAAGTGCCTTGAAGTCTGCTATAGGTTTAGCATAGCTCGATAAGGTAGTTATGTTCAACTTTTTGAAATACAATCATTTTTTTGCATCAAGATATTTTAGTCAATGGCCATGGCTAAAAGCAATGATGTATTTTGTATCTTGGTTGTTGAGGACAAGTTGGATGGCACGAACTACACGTTATGGGCATATATGATGCATCATGTACTGGTAGCAAAAGGAATGTGGAATATTGTGCAGGGTGTTGAAAAAAACCTACTAAACTTGCAAATACAATTATTGAAGATGATGCAAATGGCATTGAAGATGACGATCTTCAAATTCTTGTTCATGTTGTGGTTCTTGCTACACATATTGCAGAGCAACTTTGATGGAATGGTAGAGATGCTTAGACACATGCATTGATAGATTTGTCTATTAAACATGTCATTATCCCTCATATTCTCTCGTACAAAATAGCAAAAGATACTTGGGATACACTTACCACTTATACTAGGAAGGAAATGAGGCTTGTGTTGCTTACCTCTGAAAATAGTTGGAGAGTGAGCATGTAAATGAAGGAGATTCTATGGGTAGTTTTTTGACAAAGATCAAAGATTTGAAAGAGGAGTTGATTTTTGCAGGTGAATTCTTGCTAGATAGTTCACTTGTGAAAACCGTTCTTAATGGTGTTCCTAATTCCTATTAAAGTTTTGCTTCTACTCTTTGGTTGATGATGAAAGGCAATCCAAATGCGTTAACATTTGAGGAGCTAGTCTTTGTTTTATTGCAAGAAGATCATTCTAGGCAGAACAAGTCCATTATGCATCTTAGAGATCAAGCTTTCTTAGCTAGTCATAAGGGCAAAGGTGAATAGAGCTCATCTACTAGTAAGCAAAAATTTGTTAATTCTACACAGTAAAAAAGGGAAGACAAAGATGAAAAGAAAATAGAAAAGCAGAAATGGTTTTGCAAATATTGTAAAGAAAATGATCATGTCATAAAGAGTTGTCCCAAACTAGCTGCAAAAGAGGCAAATAAGAAAGAGGCTAGAATGGTTGTTGCAGAGGCCTCTACACCTAAAACAAAGTCTGTTAATCTTATGCAGAGTGAAGAATGCATGTTTACTATTTGAATTTATGACCCATCTTCTGATGAATAGTGTATGTCTACAATAGACTCATATGTTTGGCACTTTGACAATGGGGAAACCAAAAATATTACCTCGTACCATAGTTTTTTCAATTCACTTGAGCTTGCCCCTACAAGGAATATTGTCACATGTGCTAACAACTCCTCTTATCCTGTAATGGGGGTTGATAAGATCATTTTGAGTAGTGCTGATGGTAGTTCTTTCACAATGTTAGATGCTTTATTTATGCCAAAGATCAAGAAAAATTTGTTGTCAATTTCAACACTAGCCAAGATTGTCTTGGTTATCAAATTTATTGATGATAGATGTACAGTTCATGATATGTCAAACGGCAATGTTATTATTTCTTTTGGCATTTTATGTCATGGAATGTATAAGCTCATAGAGAATGCAAAATCTCTTAATGATTTAGCATGCACAATTCAAGATTCTCATGCTATCTCTGATGCAAAGCTTTGGCATGCACGATTTGGTCATTTGAATTTTTATAGTTTGTTATGAAGGTTGTATTTTGGGCAAAATGCAATGTTCCTCTTTCCCAAAAGATGGTTCAGTATGAGATACTTTGAAATTGCAATTTGTTCATAATGATATTTGTAGTCCTATGCAGACATCGTCTTTGGGAACTACCTTTACTTCGTGACTTTTATTGATGATTTTTCCAAGCATGCATGGGTGTATCCATTGAAAGCAAAGTCTGAAGTTTTTATATGTTTCAAAAAGTTTTTGGTTTTGGTTGAAAATCCGTCAGCATATAAAATGGGCACCCTCCATTCTGATTGAAGGGGGATGGGAATACATGTCTTATGATTTTAATGCATTTATGATTGAATGTGAGATAAAACATCAGTGTGCAATGCCATATACACCTCAACAAAATGGAGTTTTTGAAACAAAGAATAGGTCTCCAATGGAGATGGCAAGGTGTATGGTCAAAAGTCAGGCTTTACCACATAGCTTTTGGCTTGAGGCTGTTAAGTGTGTAGCACAAGTAATTAATAGGTATCCCACCAAAGCACTACATTCTATCACTCCATATGAGGCTTGGCATGGTCGCAAGCCATCTGTTGCTCATTTGTGTGTCTTTGGTTGTCTGGCATATGCATTAGTGATTGAACAAAAAACATAGAAGCTTGGATGATAAAGTAGTAAAATGTAAATTTTCTGGATACACTTCTCAAAGAAAAGTTTGTCATCTATATCATCCACAGACTTAATGCATTTTGGTTAGTCATGATGTTTTTTGTGGAAGATGAAATTTAGCCATTAATTTCATGTACTAAGGAGACATCTGTTAGCTCCAAAGACATGTATTACACTTTTCTACCTCTTTTTATAGATGGACATCTAGTGTTGGTTCAAATGAGGCAATTTCTTAACCTTTATAGGTTTCACATGATGATGCATATCATTCCATTTTTCATGTAGATTTACATGATGCACTTGTTGATGAGAGGGCTCATACAGAGGAGGCAAAAACCATGCCCAAATGGCTGGCGTAGACTTTGCGAGATAGCAAATTAGATGCACCTCTGTCATATCCTACTCACTTAGGGTCTCAGAGCGCTTCTTTTGCATCAGATTTCTACGCAATTGCTGCTCTAGTCTTTCTGATGAGAATGAGCCTATCTCTTTTGATGAAGCACAAAATTTAGAAAACTGGATAGCTATTATGAAATCAGAATATGATGCTATTATGAAGAATGGTACTTGGTTTTTATATGATTTTCCTCCAAGAAAAAAGACCATTGGCACTAAATGAGTATACAAGCTGAAGCATAAGCTTGATGGAACAATTGATAGGTATAAGGATAGGCTTGTTGCAAAAGGTTATGGATGTATTTCAGCCCCATGGTTTTGTGGAGAAAGGGAAAGAAGACAAAGTGTGCATGTTGAAAAAGGCATTATATGGTTTGAAGCAAGCACCATGTGCTTAGCATGAAATGATACATGCCTACTTGATTGCACATGGTTTTGAGAATAGTCCAATTGAGAGCACCTTATATGCTAAGTGTGCAAATGATGTGCTTATAATCATTTTTGTCTATGTTGATGAAATGCTACTCATTGGTCCTAATGAGAAGCATATTGCTTTCAGGCTGATTTGCATGGCTCTTTTGAGATATCAAATTTGGGGCATTTGCATCCTTATTTGGGCATTCATTTTATGTGAGTTGATGGTGGAATAGCTTTGTGCCAACCAAAATATATTGACACATTATTGCAGCATTTTGGCCATAAAGATTGCAAATCCATTGCAAGTCCTATGTAAACACATTTATGGTTGAGGCTTCATGATGCTTGAGGTGCATTTGATGTTTTTCTCTATCAACATGTTGTTGGATGCTTGATTTAGTTATGCATAACTCAATCTTGTATTCAATTTGTTGTTTCTCTGATGAGCAGGTTTATGCATTGTCCAAGTGTCAAGCATTGGTAGGTAGTTAAGTGCATCTTTCGCTACTTGAGTGGTACCCGACTACTTGGATTTTTTAATCCCAATGGGAGATCACTACTACCAGATTTACATGTTTTTTGTGACTCTGATTGGGATGGTTGCTATGACACTCGTGTGTCTACTAGTGGTTTTTGCCTCATGCTTGGTACCTCATGCATACCTTTCGTTCTGCAAATATTTGGGCTTACCTCCTTTTGTGGATTAAATTATTTCCACAGAGCTTGGTACTTCCTTAAACATGAGTGCCAGCTCCTTGTTCACTGCATCACTCCTAGGGGGATTTGTTGATATATTTTGCTAGTGATGTGTGTGAACACACTATGACCATCGGGGAACTTTTTTCCCTCTTTAGGAGGTGTTTTTCCCTAGCTTGTATATATGCCTATAACCCTAATGGGTCACTTATCTTTGCACATTCAATTGGTAATACATTCAGTATTATGCTCCAAGCTTCTTCTTCTTCTTCCTTGTGTGGTTTGTGTGCTTCCGTAGACCTGAAACTCCAACATTTGTAATAAGTACTAAAAGCGCTAAATACCTTGACCTTGTAGTATCTCCAAGAAGCAAAGTTTTTGTAATTTGTACTCTCTTGTATATTAAAAATTGTCTTTTTGCTATTACTAGTGTATTCTATCATATAATGTTTCCATTGGAGAGTTTCCCTTCCGTTGGTTGAATTATAAGCATCAACAAATGTGTTTGTTCACACAATAGACAAGTCCTTCAATGTATAAACAACATTCTTAGCATGATAAGTAAAATCATAGAGAAAACCTTCAACGTATAAACAACATTCTTAGCATGATAAGTAGAGAATCTTTAGGCTTCTAAAATGATCCCGAATCACCTTGCACCTTATGTAACATCTTACATTGCATAATATAGTGATTTTATGTAGCATACAATAATGCATAAGTAAGAAGTCTTTAAATGATTTTAGTAATGAGTTAAATATTCATTAGTAAAACTATTTAAAAGCTTCATAATTAATGCATACATAATTAATATGCGTGTGTGTATGTATGTTTTTCTCTCTATCTCTCTCTCTCTATATATATATATATAGAGAGAGAGAGAGAGAGCGATAGAGAGAGAAACATATATACACACACGCATATATATATATATATATATATATATATATATATATATATATATATATATATATATAATGAGATCTCATTTTTATCCTTATTTATTTGCCTCGTAAAGAATTCCATTTATATTTTGATACGTTTCATTTTTCCACTTTAGAAAAATTTTAAATCCTATCAATGCATAAAACTAGACAAGTTAAAGAATTGTTGACATAGAGGGAAATTTTTCTTATGAAATTGATTATAAGAGAAAACGTCAAAATATGTCGTAAATTCACAAACCATGTCATCTTCCATAAATGTTTATACTTAGACAATATTCATAAATATTTTCCTTGTATTTGCCATGTGTAAAGAATTGTATATATGGTTGTATATGAAACAACTTAACATCTCTTATACCTCTCTTCTTTGCATCGAATTTACATTCTCAAGTAATGAGAATCATAAAATAGTGTAATGTCAAGGTAAGTCATCATCCTCTTGTACATTTTTCATCATAGTTACTTGAAGTGTTGCCTTCAATTCATCAAGGGTCTTGCTTATGCCTGGATGTAACTGCAACGCAAAAAAGAAATCTTTAATATATAATGCACAATTTTATACAAAAATTAAGATGGGATTAGCACATGCATAAAGCCATCTCTACAAACACACACCAAAATATAAGCAGTTGTATAGATTAATACAAAAGCTACATGGTAGAGATACATAATGCATACATTCATACATATGTTTATATACTGCCAAGCATACAATTACACAAGCATACACACATAAGCACAAAAGTATACATGCACAAACATACGTACATACAAAAATCCAAATATTTATGCATAGATGCATAAAATCATGAAAACGTCAAATATGTAAAGACATATGTATGTGTATAGACACACACACACACACAAACACACACACACATACACACACACACACACACACACACACACACACATATATATATATATATATATATATATATATATATATATATATATATATATATATATATATATATATATATATATATATATATATATATATATATATATATAGAGAGAGAGAGAGAGAGAGAGAGAGAGAGAGAGAGAGAGAGATGAAAATAAAAATATATGCCACCTAATACATGTACATATGTAGATATAAACATATACTATGTACACATACTCATGTACCCATACATAAAGTTGAGCACATTTGCTCACACATTAAATGCATTATTAGATACAAATATATAGTATACTAAGACATAAATGATGTATAAAGAAAAAATATAATTGCATATACACATAACAAAAAACTCATAATCTCCTACATATCCATAGATTTGAACAACAAAACATGCATTACCACATACATATATGAGTATGTATATACATGCGTATGGACATAGATACATACATACACACATAAATACATACAAACACAAATACATACAAACACAAATACCTATATGCATACATAATAAACACACATGCATACATACATATATACATACATACATACATACATACATGCATAAATACATATATACATAAGATAAATGCATTTGTGAATGCATATATACGTACATACATGCATATGTCCATGTATAACTACACAAAGAAAGACATGCATAAATAGATAGATGAATATAAACTTAAGTATAGATGAGTTGGAGCCATGTATATATGAAAAGAAACTTTCATGGATTTTCATATGTATATGTATGAAAAGACATGAATTACACACACATTCATTCGGCTTTTTAGATACAAATGCACATACGGCATATAAACTGGGTACTCAAAGGAATACAAAAAGAAGAACGTGAATATGAATATACATCTCTATGTACATATCTATGCGCACGCATATCTACCCACATAAAAAGTACATATATACTTGCATACTTCCACCCAAAAACATGCCTGAATATGCACACATACAAACAATTATCCATAAATGCATAAATACATACATATATATAAACATCAATCTATGTATATACATAAGTATTTTATTAATTCATATATACATACATACATATATACATGGAAACTCTCATATGTGTGTTTGCATTTGTCTATCAATGTATATCTGCGCGCGCACACACACACACACACACACACACACACACATATATATATATATATATATATATATATATATATATATATATATATATATATATATATATATATATATATATATATATATATATATATATATATAATGTGTGTAGATACACACAGACATACATACATGTATACATGCATACATATGCACAATATATATATATATATATATATATATATATATATATATATATATATATATATATATATATATATATATATATATATATATATATATATATAAGAAAAGAAAATATGATCGTATGTATGAACATAGATATATATATGTAACATATATCTATGTACATATATATGCACATATATATGTATGTATGTATGTGAGCATGTACCTATACATGTATGAATATATGCATGTATGTATGTACATACATATGTGTGTATGTATGTATGTATGTACGTATGAATGCATGCATGCATGTATGTATGTATGTATGTATGTATGGATGATGTATGTATGTGTGTATGTATGTATGCATGCATGCATGCATGCACGTATGTATGTATGCATGTATGTATTTATGTATGTATCGATCTCACAATATGTTTATATATAGATTTATATTTATATGAATGTGTGTATAGGTTTATGTATGTATTTATGCATGTATGTATGTGTGTGTGTATGTATGTATGCATGCATGTATGTATGTGTGCATGCATGTATGTATGCATGTATGTATGAATGTATGTATGAATGTATGTATGAATGTATGTATGAATGTATGTATGTTTCTTTGGATATAAGGTGTGTATGTATGTATGTATGCATTTCCATATGTATGTATGTATGTATGTATGTACATATGTGTGTGTATATATGTATATATCTATCTATGCATGTGGTGTGTGTATGTATGTATGTGTATATGTATGGATGTATATATGTATGTATGTATGTATGTATGTATGTATGTATGTATGTATGTATGTATGCAAGTATGTTAGGTATTGTATATACGTATATATGTGCACTTACATGCACGTATGGAGATATGTATGTATATATTGTATATAAT